>CM039476.1:13281120-13383848 GCA_022433065.1 Begonia loranthoides | reverse complement strand
AGCGGTTCAGGGGCTGTTTTGCTGCTGAATTGTAGGCCCATAACCTACCTCAGTAAAGCTTTCAATAACCGCAACCTGACTCTTGATACCAAAGTTATGAATGCAGGGAGAAGAAAATCAGAATCGGAGTTATGGAAGATTATTTTGTATTGGATGGAGCCAGAATCTGGCATTTACAAGGAAGAGTATAAAAACTTTACTCACACACCCCGTGCCCCTCTCTCCCTTCTACTTTTTATACTCTTTCCAGTCCACTCTGTCCTCCACGTCAGTAGTGTAACGAGGGGGTCTCTTCTTCTCCTTGCATCTCTCTTACGTGTAACATTGATGTTGGAGAATTAGTGTTCAGATTATCTGGGAAGAATCCATTGTTTGTTCCTCTTGTTTTAATTAATATTTTTTTTAATGAAATTAATTTTTTTGACTTTGTCGAGATTCGAATTTGGGATCTCTAGTTCTGATACCATAACAAATTACCAACAATCCCAAAAACTTAAACTTGTGGGTTGAAGTATAATTTAATCATTTATATTTTTCTTAGAATTCACACCATAGTGTTTTCTTTTGGTACCCACTTCTTAAAAACTATTATTGAACGATTAATATTCTAAGAAAATGGTTGTTTGAATCCTCTTTTGTTTCTTTCGGGTGTTCTTATTTTGAAACATTTCTTTACAAATCTCTATGATTAATCATGTTAAAAACCTAGATTGAGAGATTGGTTCTCACTGTGGTGTGGTTTACTCTTTGTTTTCTTGAACTGGTTCAACAGTAATGTAATGTCATTGTTAGGGAACAATGTCAATAAGAAAAACCAAAGGGGTGCATGGTTTGCACTTAATTGTTCTACTCTTCCCCTATAACATTTTCAAATTCCTTCAATGTCATGGTGAACCCCACTCTATAGCAAATGTTTGACCTACGACAAAATTGAAAACATTTAATGTATTATCATTGATAACCTAAAAGAGTTACACATAAGTATAGAGAGAAATTATCATAAAAAATAATTTATACATAATTTTGAAGAAGTAATGTTCAGGAAATCATCTTATGTAATGATTATTTAAAATATTTCAAAGAAGATGAATTGTTTCCAATGATTTAGGGTACTTATTTCTTTGGAGATAAGATTGCTTGATAGACGTTAGATATTTATTATGGTCATTATGAACAACGTTGTTACAAATGCATAATAATATCGATATATTGTACTTTTAAATTCTAATATTATATTTTGATATGTCATTTATTCATTGGTGATTGGATAAATATTAACTTGAGTATCATAACCACCTTTGTTAAGACGGGTGGGCTTGCTTGGCAGGTCAAAAACAGCTTCTTAGAGCTATCTTATGAGGCAATTAGTTAAACTCAAAGTAGCGAGTAGCCATGATTAAAGCTAAAGTAAGGGAAGAAAGATCTCTTAAAAATTTTCTCCAAAGATTGTACGACCTTTGCCATGAAGGGTGCGCTTGCTTAGCAGGTCGAAAAAGCTTCTTATCATGGCTATCTTATTAATGATTATGTTAAACTTTTCTAGTAACGAGCAAAATTGATGTTACGTTTAGGAAAGAAATGTCTCTTAACATGTTATTATAGGATTGTACGACATTTGCCATGACTGATGCACTTGCTTGGCAGGTCAAAAAAAAATTTGATGCGTGCCCCATATAATTTCGTAATGAAATTACAAAATAGTGAGACGTTCGAGAGGTATGCATGCTAACTCTTCCAAATGATTTCACCAAAGATATCCCCCCTCCTATTACATTTGCTTTCTTATATAAAGACACCCATAGAATACTAAAAGACTTAGACATAAATGTCTAGGGATATTAAAAGACATTCTAGGAACACTGAAAGACACTTTAGAAATACTAATAGGCAATACTAATAAAATACTAAAAGACGTATCAATTTAATACTTATGCAATATATGTATATATATTGCGGTAGTAATCTTTAGAGGTGGTGACGTATCAATAACTAATTAGAGTTATCTTATCAGGTAACGAATAACCATGATTGAAGCTATGTTTGGGAAAAAAAAAAGTTCTAAAATTTACTCCTACAATTGTACGACATTTATCATGAAGGGTGGCTTGTTTGACAGGTCGAAAAAACATTTTTAGAGCTATCTTAATATGCGTTTTGTTGAAGTTTTCAAGTAGCAAGCAGGTGTGTTTGAAGCTATAGTTGGAGAAGAAATGTCTTTTAAAATTTTCTCCTAGAATTATAGGACCTTTGGCATAACGGGGGTGCGTGCTTGCTTGATAGGTCGAAAAAACTTCTTATTATGACTATCCTATTAATGATTATGTTAAACTTTTTAGGTGAGGAGCAACCAAGATTGAAGTTACGTTTAGGAAAGAAATGTCTCTTAAAATATTTTCCTAGTGTTGTCGACTTTTGTCACCACGGGTGCGTTTGCTTGACAGGTCCAAAAAACAACTTATTAGAACTACCTTGTTAGGCGTTTAGTTAAAACATCTTCTTATGACTATTATTTAATAGTCATTTTGTTAAACGTTTCAAGTAAATGAGCAGCCGGGATTGAAGCTACGGTCAGAGAAAAAAGATCTCTTAAAACACTTTTTCCAGGGGACTGTACGACCTTTGGCATGACTGGTGCGTTTGCTTGCTGGCACTGGTGATTGGCTCATCAAACTGCAATGCATCTCTCCTTTGAACAATTTGAAGAGTTCTATTTAGACTACTTTTTTTGGCATAGTCTTGTTTTCAAATTCATTGACATCATGGCTCTAATCTTGATTCTCCGTGGCTATGACTTTCAATTTTTATGGTCTTTTCTTTTAGTGTCCCCGTTCTAAAAACTATGATTGAATGATGAATTTTATCACGACCTAGAGACAAACCAGACGGAAACGCCGGGCCAAACGACTCGTTCTTCGTAGAAGACCCGATCTCCTAACCCAAGGCTTGTTAAAATTTAGCGAAAGATTTGTAATAATTTTTTCAGCTGCAACCCACATGTGATAGGTTATGAGTTAAATTACGGAAATATATATTACATGTCCAAACAAATTGTGCATCCATGTCCATACATCCAGAATTCTAAACCATAAAATATTACAGAAATTATTAGTTCTTACCAGCAGAAAATATAATTAAACTTATAGAAGCGAAATGAGTCAACTGCAATCCAACGCTGGAACTCCACAAGTCTAAAGTGTCCACGCTTTAAGTGTTCCTATCTCTACCTGGGAAAAATGTAATCTAAGGGGTGAATGACTAACTCAGTATAAAATTTATACTAACCGCCAAGCGTGTGAGAAAACTTGTTTTACCTTTCTTTATCAAAACTTTGATTCCTTTTTTTAGGGGCTATGCATTTTTATCAAAACGTTTTCAAAATTATTTACATCCTTTTTATGTTTCTTAGCATTTTGGTCAGCATTTTTATGTTCCTCAAAATTATTTCTCAGCATTTTGGTCGACCACTTCCATTCCAAATTTTATGTTTTCACTCTATACTCTTTAATTTCTTAATATATTCTTATTTGTTACTCTTTCATCCCTAAAATCAATCTTTACCCTTGATTATCACATATTTTTCTTTTATACTCACTTATTATTTAAGCTTAATCCTATAATGTTTCGTATAATAATTTTTTAGATATTACATTCCTCCCCCATTAAATTAATTTTGTCCTCAAAATTTATCATACGAAAATTATAATATTTTTGCTGGTTTCTTTTTTTGATCTAGATAAAGTGAAACAATGAGTTGGTTATTTTTTTTTAATTGTTAGTTCATATTATGTTATGGTCTGGTCCATTTTTATCGTAACAGAAAAACCTTATAATTTCTTCAAGCACAGTTATTATTTTGAATTTATATTACCATTCTATTTCGATATTGATTGTTAGACCTGTTTAGTCGATTTGTTATCAGGCCAGACTTTTAATAAAGTTTTAAGACATCTGCTGCTATTTAAGATAATTAAAATAAAATGGTGAGACTATATAGTAATTTTTGACTAAGTTGTTCTCTATTCTGTCTCGGGTTTCTTACGGGTCGCGACAATTACAATATCATTAACATAAATAAGTTTGGTGAATATCATTCTCGATGATCTACTATATTCTAAAAGCACATTAAAGTCGATCACAACCATATTCTTGGCATAGTAAACAATATGTCAATCCATGGTATCGAGCTGCTACGCCATGTAGGTGTAACGCACTTTTAAGTCTTGAACGAGCCCCTCAAAAATTTGATGCAAATACATGAATTCTCGTTTTATTTTTGCAGAGAGATATATCTTTGTTCGATTATGGGAATATTCGAACGTCTATTTAATATCAACATGTAATTATCAGTCATAGGGTCCAATATACATGGGAATATTCTCCACTCATCTTCTTCCTCTTATGTCCTCTAAGATTTTATAACTGAAATAAGATACTTCTAGCAAATGTACTCTATCTTGTCTAGCTAGTTGAAAAGCCTTTAACTATGTTTCTCTTCAAGCAAGAGTTTAATTGAACATGAACCTGTCACGTTGCGATCAACATTCGATAAGTCGACGTTAATCTTTTTATTTTATGTTCCTGGTCATGAAATATAGTCACTTGTAAAAATAGGACAAAACTAACACAGTGACTTGACAATGGTCCCATGCTCAATAGGAACGAGATTGATCCAAAACGGCATTGGACTATAATGTGGTCGATTCGAAACGATTTGTCCTCTTTGCAATAATTTACAAGAAACTTCACCTTTCATTTTCAACCTTAATTGAATAATTCAAAAACTTGTGGGCCACTTTAGACGTGACAAACGAGCCGGTCAAGTCGAGTCAAACCTAAAAAAGTTTGGCTTGGGTCAGCTCAAAAATTTTTTTAACTTGAGTCGGCTCGCAAGACACAAGTTAAATGAGTTGAACCAAGTCGAATAAACGAATATTATCCAGTTCAGTCTAATCCTAATCCATATTAATATAATGTGTATTTTTTTAAAAAAATTATTTATTAGAATTATAATAATTATAATAAGAACTAATTTTCTAATTCCATCGCATCTAATATTACTTACGCTGCGTTGCAGTTTTGATGCAAGTCTAACAAGAAGGAGAAGAGACAAGAAATGTCGTATTTAATTTATTTTCTCTATTTGAAAAATACTCTTTTTATAATTCCATAAAACTTACAAAATCAAAATATTTATTGTTATGTAATTTTAATATAATTTAATTTAATTTGTAAGGGAGAGTGACATCAGAAAAAAAGCTCTACACTTGAGCAACGAAGCAATAGCCGAGGGAGGTAATAACCCTATCGTTGGATCAAAAGCAATGCTAAAGAAATTCAACTTTTAAAGCAAAGTCAGATGATTGTCATATTGTTTTCATGAGGATCACTTGTTTTTGTCATTTTTGCTTTTTGTTATTTGTCAATTTATGTGAATTCTCCTTCAATTTCGTTTGTCTTGATCTAGAAAAATCAACTATGTTAGTATTTCAATGTGATTTTTCAATATTCAATGACAAAATAATTCTTCAAGGTCATAAATTTTCATTTGTTATTCTATTTTCTATTTTTTTGTATGGTTGAAGTTTGAATCTTTCATTTTCTATGAAGAAAAATAAACAATTAAGTGTGTTCTTGTCATTGGGTTTTAGAGATATGGTCATTCCATGGGAGTTAATTCTTTTTTTGTGAAATTAACAAAATAAACTCTAAACTATTAAATGAGTGACAAGTTAAACATAATTTTGCAAACAACTAAAATATTGAACTATGAGAAATGAAAAAGACAAACCTTGTAATCATCCATCACATGATAACCCACATTATTCTGCCTCGTGGTGGATATAGAAACCATATTAGTTGCATGTATCTCTATGTGATGGAGAAACTCTATAACGGAAAGAGATTCAACCTTATATACGTGATTATGAATCTCATGAAAGACGTCTTGAACAGCTCAAGGAAGAATCTTTCTTACAATTGGCTCTTCCAGAAACTTGTTGAAATAGGACGATAGTTCATACCCATTGAATCGAGGGACGTCCGTCTTAAGTGGAAAGAATTTGCTCCCATTTAAAAAAACGTGTGTCTTGCATGTGTCCGTCCCCCTTTAACATAACGTTAGTGAGCGCTTTTGGAGGATGGATGACCTAACTCCATCCTGACCCTCCATCCTCATTGAATGACGCCTGTCTCTCGATCCAACGGGCATGAACCATTGTTCGCTAGCTCATTTGGAGAATGACTTAACTCCATCTTGGTCGTCCATCTTCGTTGAGGGACGTCCATCCCTCGATCTAACGAGCATGAACAATCGTCTGCGAGCACCCTTGGAGGATGAACTAACTCTATCCTAGTCATCTATACTCATTGAGGGACATTGGTCCCTCGATCCAATTGGCATAATCCTTAATCTGCCAGCGCCTCTCCTCCCATCATGGACGTCAATTCTCATTGAAGGACGTCTGTCACTTCATCCAGCGACAAACAAGGATGTCCCTCGCCCTTACGATGGTTGAGAGGACTCCCCACCTTGTGGATCAACCTTAGACGTCTCTCGTCGTTGAAGGACATCCGTTGTTGCTGTCTTTGACGTCTCCGTTTGACGCTCCTTAATGTTAACGAAACCTAACGCTTGTATGGACGTATTTTCACGGAAAACATGACTGCGAGATTTATGTCATTTTTTTTATAGTTTAAAATTTTAGTTGTTCACACATTTTTTTTCAAAACTTACCGTGTAACTGACTCCAAAATGTAAAATTTGTTTGTTTATTTTCCTAGAATTTAAAAGCTTTATGTTGTCATTTTGTTTCTCCCATTAGTTAAATTATTATTCCACTTTTTGCCTAATTTTTTTTGGGAAAATGACAAATCAACCATCGTGGTTTCCGATCTATGACAAGTCAACCACTGTGTTATATTTGCTAACAAGTTAACCACTAACGTATGAGAAATTGACAAATCCAATATCACACTCAAGTTAACCCAGACAAAACTGCCTAGACACCGCAAACAAGTGTCTGGACGCCGCCCAGCCAAAACTACCTGGACGCCGCAAACAAGCGGCGTCCAGGCAAAGAAACAAGCCTAATTTGAGGGCTTAAACGAAGTAAATGTTTGATCGCAAATTTGATGGCTTAAACGATTGATTTTGGGGCTAAGAAAGGCGGTCATGGGATTTACCTTATGACGATTATAGACCTTTGAGAGAGCTTCGATTTGATACCTTCTGCGCCCAATTCCGACATCCGTAGCAAAAGTTATGCCACTTTGAATGTAAAGAGGTCAAAAAACCAATAAAAACATTGCATTCGTAAACCATATACATAACGAATTCGAAGTAACCATGAAACACAATTGATCGAGAACGCCATGCATGACAAATAGAGAGCTCCAGAGACGCCGCGCGTCCAGGCAAAGAAAAAGCCTGGACAACGCTGGTTTGCGGCGTCCAGGCAAACAAAAAGCCTGGACGCTGCAAACCAGCGGCATCCAGACTTGCTTCTTTGCCTGGGTGGTGTCCAGGCACTTGTTTGCGATGTCTAGACAGTTTTGCTTGGGTTAACTTGAGTGTGATGTTGGATTTGTCAATTTCTCATACGTTAGTGGTTAACTTGTTAGCAAATATACCACAGTGGTTGACTTATCATTGACCGAAAACCACGATTGATTTGTCATTTTCCCAATTTTTTTTTTTTGCATCATTTTAAAATATTTAATTAAAAAAAAGTTGAAAAAGTAAAAGCACTTTGAGTGGATGACGTGTCAAAACCTAAGACCGACACGTAGACGAAATAAGTGAGGTTGAAAGTAGAAACTTTGGTCGGATCCCAAGTGACCTGTTTGTGCTTTTCGAAATATTCCCACTCGCCGTACGGGAGAGTTTAGACTTTAAGTTTCTCTTCTCCACGTGGCCACGTGCGACACCACGTGTGCTTGTTTTGACGCTGTGGACTGGAGACTATGGAGGGTGGTTTCGTAATTTCACAAACGAAAAGCGAGAAACGTGGTGAACCTTTAACACAACACGTGGCTTCGTTTTATTGGTTTACCGTCATGACCCTCGGTTTGACGCGCAAAAAGACAGATTATCGGTCATTTTTTGAAGGTTGAAGGAAGTGACCGGCTATAACCGGTTCCCTTTCATGGATCGAAATCAACGGCTGCGATTGGTCCACTCAACTAGGAGGACTTCTGTACTGAATTCACAGCAGCTGCATTAACCGCCGTTCAACATTTTAATCGAGAATCATGGTAGTTGCTCTCCACTTATATCCACCCCCCGCCCCCTCTCTCTCTGTAACAGCTAGGGTTTCTACGAGGTACGCTTTTGCTGAATCTCTGAACTCTGGGATGTCTATGCTCTGTGAATTGTGATAATTGTGAGCTGGGTTTTTGAAATTGCCATTTCTTTTCCTTTGCCACTTCTAACGTTTGATTCTGGGGAGAACTTTCACTTCTGATTTATCGGAAAACATTGGTTCACTTCCATGGATTCCTTTTTTATTGCCTACCCATAAAGCAATGAACGTTCAGCCGAAAACTCAGTTGCTTTTGTCTGTTGCTGTGTTCGGATTCACTACTGAGCTTTAGGTTCTGATTAGAATAGGGTTGATTGGAATGGATCCGCGTTGTAAGGGGTACTCCTATTCCATCAAAGACATTCAATTCAGCAACCAAGCTTTATTAGTTCATCCCAATCCGAATGCTGTAGTCGGGCCCAGATCTGAAAACGCCCTTTTAGATCATAGATTTGAGGAATTTCATTATGTTCCACCTGATCCCCCGCCTAGCAATATGGTATCTAGTTCGAGTAATATCACCTCATGTTCAAGTGCGAGCCACGGCGAAAATTCACCCGAAGATTGCGATTTTTCCGACGCAATTTTGGGGTACATCAGCCAGATTCTCATGGAAGAAGATATGGAGGAGAAAACTTGTATGCTTCAAGACTCTTTGGATTTTCAAGCCGCTGAGAAATCATTTTATGATGTTCTTGGCGAAAAGTATCCTCCTCTTCACGATCAGAACAGGCCTTACAGTAGTCAATATAATGAAATTTTAGATGATAATTCATTTGGAGATTATTATAATTATCTCACTAATATTTATGGAGAAAATGCTTATTTTGAGAATGATACTCATAATCAATTCCTTGTTGAAGATTTCTCACACATAGATAGCCTACCTTCTTGTGTTATTGATCAGTCAGTATATAGCTCGTCAAATAGTGTCATTAGTAGCATCGACAAGCTTGTGGACTCTTCGAACAGTTCTTTTTCGGTTCCTGAATTTAGTAATGGAAGCCAATCAATATGGCAGTTCAGGAAAGGGGTTGAAGAGGCGAAGAAATTTCTACCAAATGAAAATGGTTTATTTCTCAATCAAGGGCCAGAGGCTGGTGAGGTGGTCGTCAAGGTGGAGACTAGGGAAGGAAATGAGTTGTTGCCGTGTGAATCGAGGGGAAGAAAGAATTCTCTCAAGGAAGATGGAGATTTGGAAGAGAAGAGAAATAATAAACTAGCGGCTATTTTCGCCGACTCGACCTCACGAACTGAGATGTTTGACAATGTCTTACTTTGTAGTGAAGGCGAAGGGATGCGCAAATTGGCAGCCCTTCGCAATTCTTTACAGATGGCGAAACGGAGAAGTTTGGAGCAGAACGGACAATCAAAGGGATATAATGGAGGGAGGGGCCGGGGAAAGAAACAGAACGGGAAGAAGGAGGTGGTGGATTTGAGACTTTTGTTAATTAACTGTGCACAGGCTGTTGCTGCTGATGATCATAGGAATGCAAATGAATTGCTTAGGCAAATTAAGCAGCATTCGTCTCCTTTTGGAGACGGAAACCAAAGGTTAGCCCACTGCTTTGCGGAAGGGCTCGAGGCCCGGTTGGCTGGCATAGGAAGCCAGATATATAAAGGTCTTGTCAATAAGAGGACATCTGCTGCAGATCAGTTGAAAGCTTACCATTTATACCTGGCAGCCTGTCCGTTTCGGAAAATATCGAATTTTACATCCAATAGGACGATAAGGAGTATTGCAGCAAATTCAACTAGACTTCATGTCATAGACTTCGGCATTCTTTATGGATTTCAATGGCCAACCCTCATTCAGAGACTCTCATGGAGAAAAGGCGGTCCTCCGAAGCTTCGAATCACCGGAATCGAGTTTCCCCAGCCAGGCTTTCGACCAGCTGAGCGAGTGGAGGAAACGGGCCGTCGTTTGTCGAATTATGCGGAAAATTTCAAGGTGCCGTTCGAGTACAATCCCGTAGCGAAAAACTGGGAGACTGTTACCATTGATGATCTCAAGATAGAAGGTGACGAAGTATTGGTTGTTAACTGTTTGTACCGAGCGAAGAACTTGCGCGATGAGAGTGTGGCAGTGGAAAGTGCCCGAAATAAGTTTCTTCAAATTGTACGCAAAATAAATCCGAACATCTTCATCTATGGTGCTGTCAATGGATCGTATAATGCCCCCTTCTTCGTTACTCGTTTTCGAGAGGCACTCTTCCACTATTCTGCCATGTTTGACATGCTTGAAACTGTTGTCCCACGGGAGGATGGAGAGAGAATGTTGATCGAGAGAGAAATCTTTGGCCGAGAAGCTTTGAATGTTATTGCATGCGAAGGCTGGGAGAGAGTTGAAAGACCAGAGACCTATAAGCAGTGGCAGGTTCGAATCATGATGGCCGGATTCTTGCAGCTTGAAGTAGACAGAGAGATAATGAAGACTGCAAAGGAGAAAGTAAGGGAAAGTTACCACAAGGATTTTGTAATCGACGAAGATAGCAAATGGATGCTACAGGGATGGAAGGGAAGAACTATATATGCCCTCTCTGCATGGAAACCTGTTTAGCGAATTTTGCAGGTGAAATCACTCTTTAATGGAGATCTGGGTCTTCCGGGGTTGACTTTCTACTAGAACGATCAGGGAACAACGGTAATAATCGATGTTCTTCGACTTTATTGTTCGAGTTTGACATCTTTTGTGTTCCATTTCTTGATTTTTTTAAAAAAAACATGACAGGTGAGTTGAACTCTGGATCTAGTTGCAGGCAAAAATCAGAGAAAGAAGCTTGATTGATATAATCTAAAACCAATCTGAAGGCAGAAACTCGAAAATGTGCAATGGCTTTTCGGGTTTAATGGAAGAATTCAGAAGCCCGCGGGAATAAAAATTTTAAGGTTAGCTGCCGTTTCTTGTTACCTTCTTTGGAAAAGGGAATATATAGAGGTCTAGATTATTGTAACTTAAGTTTATTATCGTATCTTTGAAATCTTTGAGACGACGAAATTCCTGTGAATGTGTGACATATGAACGGGAACATAGGCATCGATCTTTTCGATATGGCTTACAACGAACCTAGAGCCCTTGTTGATGTCGCATTCGACCGTATTTCTCGAGAATGTAGGAGAGCCTTAGTTTGATAAAAAGGTATCTTCAAACAAAATAGATTGTGCTCTTCAACCAAGCTTACCCACCCATGTGTTGAACCTTCTCTATGGTTAGAAACTAGTTCGTGCCTCAAAACAAGTAAGGCTCTAGAGGTGACAAAAATTAAAAGGTGAAAGGGTAATTTAGATTAATTTATAGATTAGACATCAAATATTTTTTGTTTTGCAAATCAAACTTTCAACTATTAGTAATTTGAATATTCTGTTAATGTTAATTAGGTGTTTTAACTTAATGTCTAACTATTTTGGCTGTATCTAACCCGATTTAGAACTCTGTTAAGAAATTGATAAAGCTCGAAATTGGGCGAATAGATTAAAAATCGAGTTAAAACACTAGAATTTGAAAATTATTGATCAAATTGCTTTTCTTCCAACTTGTAGAATGGGACCATAAATAGATGGTCCAACTCCTATGGAACATTGTAATGCCGTGGTTCTTGGACTACATGATTATTGCCGCCAAAAATTAATAGCTATAAGATAATAGTTAATCTCACGTGGTGGAAAACACTAGTAAGTAAGCTATAGAACCAAAGCAATAAAATATATGTATATATGTGGACCCTGTGGGACCCGACCCGACCTGCCATCGGTCCTAGACATTCATTCCGAATCGCTGACCCACTAGATCACATCGAACCTTGGCCAATCCGATGCGAGATTTTTGAAGATCAAATTCCATCCACACGTTTTGTTGATGGTGATGGCCAATCACAAACGCCTCCACACCCAACAGATCTGAGTTACCATATGAGAGGCAATGCACTGAATCATTTCCCCTTATTTCACCCGGGACCCGATACAGCGTCCGATCGCCCGACACCGTCATTTCGGCTCCGCTAAACACCAAAGTCACCGCTGGCAAATCTGCCGGCGCGGATTGGCCGAGTGGGATCCGGTAGCATAGATCCATGGATCCTTGGAAGACAAAATTTGGATCATCCAAGATCTGTAACAACCCGGCTGTCTGGTTCAGAAACTCTGTTCTTAACACCGTGTACGCCGGACCGAGAAGAAATGTAAACTGAGTTCCGGAGTCGACCATTGTTTGACCGGCGCCGGTGTGGTCCGGTTCAAAAACTGATCTTTCAATGGGAAGCAATTTATTCGAAACACGAATCCCTTCGAGTTGAACTGTGTAAGCGACCCGATCGAAATATGGCAACGGCGTCGACATTTCTATCAACGGCGTGTAGTTCAACGGCGCAAGCCAGGAGAAATTAGCGTCTCCGAGCAAAAGCACACCGGAGAAATCCGAAGCGGAGATACAGTAAGAGAATTTCGGGGAAGCCATTTGAGAAACAAAAGACAGAGACCCACGATTCATACCCATTAACCCAGTATTCTTTGCATCTTCTTCATTGGAGCTGTAGATCGAATCCATACAGCCAAACACCATCCCCGAAATGTTGGAGGTTCCAATGTAAAATGTATCGGAAGCGAGATTTCCTTCGGAGGAGGAAGCGTCGGCGTAAGATAGCGTGGTGTGGCAGAGGCTGTTAGAGTCGCAGGACGCCGGAATCGTGAAATCTCGAGTCTGGTTAGTGCAGGTTGAAGAAGAACAGGAAATGGGTAAGTAGGATGAAGATGTAGCAGGATTGAAAGTGAAGGTAGAATTCATAGTTTTGTTACAGTGAAGCCATGAAAGCTCGCTTCCGGTATCGATAACCATGGATACGTTCTGCGGCGGCGTGCCCGCTGCGAGGGTGACGGTGAGGGAGACATTATGGTGGAAGGGGAGCTTGTTTGGAGATCTGAGGATAGACTCAGGCGGGATTTCTTCAGTTCTGAGAGGTAAAAGGAGGATCTGGTTTAAACAATAACAGATTTTTGCAGTTCGAATGAAGAAAAAGCAAATGCAAAAAGTGTACACAACAAATTCTCTCATCATCTGGGCTTTTTTCTTTCTGGCCGGAATTGGAGAAGCGAAGAACAAAACACAAATCTTAGAAATAGTTGTTCCTCAAAAAGGTTCTCTGCAACAGAAAAGATCTTAGGAACTGATACGGAAGACAGTAAGACAGTAGGAGACGACAGTAAGATGAAATGAGTGGACTACGAGGACGGCCAGATGGGGTCTGGAAATGGTCTGCAGTATATCAGATTAACCAACACAACCTAATAATAGATTTGTTAGGTGAAAATCATGGAGGTTTTGAATTCCTTATTTATGCCTCTGCAACGAACGTAAGACCAGTTGGCGTTTCATTAGCTACCCAAATCTTGGTGGGAAGCTTCTTTATTAAATCTACGTCAAAGCTTCATGCTTTGGCACATGGCCCTTTCATCCCCCGCACTAAATATTTTGCTGGAAGGAAGGACAGCCATCGAAGAAACTGACCGACCCAACTGTGAAAACTCATGGTAAATTATATTTCAGGATTGGGTGGGCCAGGTCCAAAAGTTTACGGTGGCATAAAACTATTGCTTCTCCACCACCACAAATCTATTTTTTAAGTTATGTAATCTGTAAAACGTAAGTAACATGGTCAATATAGAGAGTTTATCCTAATTGCAAGACTCAGTAATTTTATATTATTAATCAAGAAATATTTATATTGATTTTTTGTGTTATAGTATAAAGTTATGAAAATAAAGGATATTGAGAATTTCTAAAAAAACAAAGAGTGAATTAGAATGTTGCTGCGAACGTTCGGTAGTAAATGTGGACGTTTTGACTTTGACCACTTTTTAGGTGCAAAAGTGTTGGTGTTCGAAAAAAGATAAGTGTTTGCGGATGACGTGTCCATTGAAGTGTTGGTGTATGCAGGAACGTAGTGTCTGCGGATGACGTGTCTATAAAAGTGTTGGTGTCGGCGGATATTTAGTTTCAATTGGACACGTGGCCACGAATTTGTTAGGGTTCGTGTGATACAAAGTATAGAGCGGATATCTACAGCGGATGCGTGCGATGTTTGCAGACGTTCGAAGTTCAAGTTATTTTTCAAAAGTGGGTGTTCGAACTTTTAGTTGTCTCACGTGGAACACTCGTGGAGACATAAATGAGAAGTAGATATCTGCAACGGATGTGTAGGCGCTCGCGAAAAGATGAACCGGATCTTTGTTATTATATTGACCTTCGAAATTAGTTAACGTTTAACCAGACGATTACGAGGCACCAATTAGGTTGGGGTTAAGGTGTCAAAAACATCATGATCACATCCACGATCTTGATCCTAAGTAGATTAAGGTGTCTAGAGCGTAAAATGGGCATGGATCCGCAACTAATGACTCATTGGTTGAGTCATCACCTTCCTTCTCTCTCTCCTCATGCTATAAAGAGAGGTGAACTAAGGATGAAGACTCTTATCATTCTCACTAAAGGACACCGAGTTGGAAAACTCTCTGTCTCTCCCAAGATAAGTTGAGCTCTCCTATTAATACTCATAATATTTTTTTTGTAAGAATGGTTGGCTGCTTAGATGAAGGATGTTAAGGAATTGGGTTTTATGTAATAATGGGTAATTTGGATTTTGAAGCTGAGTTTGATTCTATTTACTGTGTGTTAAAAGTATGAAGAATTCGTTTAATAATTTTGTACGTTATGCATGGAATGATAGTTGTTGAATTAAGCATGTTCACGCATGAAGGGTTTAAGTAAGTTAACAGTTTGTACGTTTTTGAATGAGAAGTTGTTGCATGATCTAATTGAAGTCCAATTTCAAAACTATTTTAATTTGTGATAATAGACATGTCAATGAAGATTTGAACCCTGGAATTTTATAAATTAGATTAGTATGGTTAGGGTTCCAAATTTTTTAAGATAGAATAGTGTGGTGAAGAAAAACAGAGGATTTGATGCTAAATTAGTTCAATATAATATGCTTGAACTTAAAAATATTCTTACAAGAGTATAATATATTATTATATAATCTCTAGAGGAATGATACGTTCTAGAATCAAAAAGAGCACATGGAAAGTTATGCATGATTTGAGAAAGTATGCATGCATGGACACTAATATGATAGTTATGTGTTTTAGGTGATTCAACACAACAGAAAGTAATTGATTAAGTTGTTGTAGCCGTTTGAGATCTTCAGATAAGTGGTGTTGCATGTGTGTGAATTTCGAGCCTACATCATGGAACGCTAGGAATTGGTTAAGTAATTATATTATGAGCTTTATAATTATGCTTTGTTTGATTTACAGTAGCAAAAGTTGTAGTATTTAAGTATGATGTTGTTATAGATGTTGTGGAAAATTCGCTTTAATGTTATGTTTGTGTTCTATTTAAATAGTTGTGATAACGAATATCCTTCATGTATCAAGAAATTGATTTCCAAAAGAAGAAGATGGATTTTAGGCATGAATTTTTTATTAAAAACGATTGAGATATAAATGGAAAATACTTAACGGGTCATTATGAGTGGGGTTGAGTTGGGTTGTCTTGTGAGGCATACCAAATGGTGTCTACTCTCCTCGAAGCTCGAGTTAGGTTGTCCTATGAGATGAACTAAACGGTGTCTACTCTCTCCTAATGATTGCTCCAACAATTTATGGTTGAGTGAAAAGAAAAAGGAAAAAAGAATATATGACATTGCACATTTTATAAATAAAGTTTTCATATTGCATTATATTCATACCATACATGCATCACTTACTGAATATTAGGTTTATAGTTTGAATTCTATGATGTATTTAAAGACGTTAATGCAACTAACTACTGTAAATGTGGAGGATATGTTTCCATGGATTCATAATCGACTTGTTATGATTGAATCGACCGGTGAGACACTATTTGCAAAGGGAGTTTGGCAAGACTAAAATATAGTTGAGCTATGAGTTTTTAATTAGAAAAGTAGGTTTGTATGTTAATAAATAAGTTTTGCTGGTAGAAAAATGTAATTATGGACATTGTACTTGTGGATGTGGATCACATGGTTTTTTACCATGAATTTATTAAGCATTTATTAAAGTCTTCCTGATATATACTTTATATTAAGCCTTTATTAAAAACTTTATATAATATATATATATATATTATATAAAATATTTTTATAAGTGATTTGTTAAACCATGTTTTTTAAAAAAGAGAAATTAGTAAAAAGATTGGGTTGTCACACTAATATTTTTTTATTAAGTGTAAATATTCGAGTTGAGTTCTCAAGTTTTCGTTTAGATAAACTTATTTTATATATTTAAATTTCCTTTTCTAATGGTTTATTGTTGAGAGAGAATAAAAAATGACTTGTAAAATTAGGAAATAACCTTTTATATTTATTAATTGTGTAATTATCATTCTCACAATTATAAAATAAAATAATTACAAACTTGTCTATACACATATCTTGACTTAACTATTTTTGTCACAATCTGTAAGGGACCTGATATAATAAAAAGAAGAACAACAAAGTCTAAAGAGCCAAATCGTTTGACCCTTTTTCACTTAAATGTATTAATTAGTAGTGAAAGACTTAAAATATTAATTAAAAGTCAGGGCCTAAAAACATGGGCTTAACATGTCTAATAATAATATCAGATAACATATAATATAAACTAAATAAAATATTGTGCAAAAAGTGAATTAAACATTACGGTGATCCAATAAAGAGTATACTTCACAAAATGTCTCGCAAATGTAATAATTAAAAATTATAGAAATTAAATAAACTCTGTCGGGTCTAATATTGACTCGGCAACTAGAAGTCCGGTTGATAAAATTCTAAAAGATGTCACTAGGGTGAATTGACTAAACTCAATAAGGATTTAAAAATTTTAATTGATAAGAAATGTTATTTAAGCATGTATTAATTTAAAATCACATTTTATAAATTTATTTTAGAAAATGTGTACAAAAGAACATATGTTTCAAACCACCCACTAACATATAGTACGGAATTAAAATAAGCCATAGTTGTACTGACATCGCTGTGAAAATGAAGTCATACGCAGACTCCAAGCACACCATGTCATAGACATATAACAGGATAAAAGCGATACTCGGTGATCGCGAAATTCAAATAAAATACATTGAACAAGTTTAAGGTTTTGCGTCCAGAGACACAACACATACAGTTGTCTTATTACTCTAGTTAACAACAACAAACACATTTTACACGGTTGAATGTGTGAAAATAAACAGACCCCAAATTGGGTTAATCGAACTCGGTTCACACGACCGAATTGATATAGAAATATAATATGCATGTTTAATTTTAACGTGTACGGTGAAAATAAAATATAATATAAAAATCTGACGATCATAAAATGTCATTTTAATATGAGATACGTCTCAAAATATATATTCTAAAATAAATTATGCAATGCAATGTATAAAAATAAATCTCTACCTCGAAGTGAGTTATCGACTCAAGCCCAATTATCTAAAGTGTCCAAATTTTTGAGTCCACACTTTAAATAAATTTTTGGATACCTAAAATAAGATTATAAAATTTGGTGAATTAATTTTATTAAAATTTCCAATATAATTTGAAATTAAATTAAAATTAATTAGAATAGAGAAATACTCAAAACAAAACAGACAAAAATAAGCCTAAAACAAGCCCAAAGCAGGCCTGGACCTCAGCTCAATATGGCCTTGGTTTGTTGGTCATTTGGTCCAGGCCTTTGGCCTAGATCGTTGCTCACGGATCCAGACCTAACCAGACCCGTAGGTCTAGTTTGCAACCCGTGTAGAAGAGTACTGCGTTTCTCCCCTCAACACAATTGATTTCGTCCTTCATGTTCCTGACGCGAACGACTAGGTTCACGACAACAGACAAACTTGACTCTAGTTGGGACTTCCTGTCTCGGCCAGTCGTCCACTAATCGAAGTTGACGGTCTAGCCTATCGCACACCGGGACTTAGCGTTTGCTAAGTCGCTTCCCGACATTTCAAGGTCGATGAAAATTGCGCAACAAGATTTGTTGGATTTCATCCAATTCATCAGTAAGTTCCAATATTCCAAATTTTCTAGAAAATTAACCAACAGAGAATAAGAAAATTTCAATTTGTGAATACCTCTGTTGGCGGCCTCTGTACACTGAAGCATTCAGCCAAATGCTGAAAATTCACTCTCGTTTGAACGTCCACTCCTTCCAAAATGTGAATCCAAGTTTAGAGCTTTTATCTAAAACTTCAAAATTAAGAGAATCGAGAGAAATTGAACTCAGCGAGTTTCAACCAAAATTTGTCGAGAATAATCTCCAATCTTTGCCCGAGAAGACTCGTATGTGGAGGTGAAATTTGTAATCGATAGAGTGAGCGAGAGTAGAGAATAGGGAACAGAAGAGTGGAGCATCCTGTCTTTGACAAGAAAGAGAGGAGTCCTTGAAAGGAAATCCCTGATTTTCTTAACAGTGCTCGGGTAGGTATTTTTCAAAAATATCTCCCTCAGTATTATATATATATATATATATATATATTAGGGAAAATGACAAATCAACCATCGTGGTTTGCGATCAATGACAAGTCAACCACTGTGGTATGTTTTCTAACACGTTAACCACCAACGTATGTGAAAATGACAAATGCACCATCGCTGTCCGTTAAAAAAAGCTGATGGCCCCACCATGTATGCCTGGACGCCGCGGCGTCCAGGCAATTTGCCTCCAGGCCATTTGCGTCCCTCTGTTAAGTCAGCAGAATACATAATGTTAATTCAGCAGAATACATAATCCGAGTGGTCTGCGATATTCGCATGTATTCTATCGTTTTCCCTTTATTAGCTAACCCTAGAGAAGTCTGAGCTGCGCTGAAGCGAGTAGAGAAAGGGATTTTGGAAAAGTTGAAGAATTTGTTGGAAAAAATGGCATCTTGGAGTGTTACAGAAGGTGGTATTAACCGTGAAGCTCAAATGGGCCCTTCAAAATAACCCCAATACTTATCTCCAAAATAATTTCAAGCTATAACTATCGATTTACAAATTTAAACAAAAGTTTAACTTGAATATTTCTTGCATGGTATATATTTAGGTTTAGGTTTAGGTTTAGGTATATATTTTCTTTTTCTTTTTTTTTGGCGTCCAGGCATACATGGTGGGGCCATCAGCTTTTTTTAACGG
The DNA here is from genome assembly GCA_022433065.1 of Begonia loranthoides. NCBI lineage: Eukaryota > Viridiplantae > Streptophyta > Magnoliopsida > Cucurbitales > Begoniaceae > Begonia > Begonia loranthoides. Next base: position 13,364,386 of record CM039476.1, on the reverse strand, counting down.
ACAGCGATGATGCATTTGTCATTTTCACATACGTTGGTGGTTAACTTGTTAGAAAACATACCACAGTGGTTGACTTGTCATTGACCGCAAACCACGATGGTTGATTTGTCATTTTCCCTATATATATTATTTGGGCAGATATTACAATTTTAATAGTCGTTATATAATCATAACTTTATAATACGTGGCAAGCTCACTAATTTGATTGAATTATGTCTAACAAAATCCTTTATTGCAAATTATAGGTCGTAGTAAATTTCTCTCTTTACTTCTATTTTGGGAAAATGTCAAATCAACCATCGTAGTTTGCGATCAATGACAAGTCAACCACTGTGGTATGTTTTCTAACAAGTTAACCACCAACGTATGTGAAAATGACAAATGCACCATCGCTGTCCGTTAAAAAAAGCTGATGGCCCCACCATGTATGCCTGGACGCCACGGCGTCCAGGCAATTTTGGCCTAGACGCCGATTTTGGCACACAAACATACTGATAATTTTTACTCACACAATTTCCTTTTCAATGTGATCTGCAGGAGTCTGATGCGGAAGGTCCTCCCACACAAACGTACACAAATGTGGACCTTAACCTGCCATGATACAATTGTTTTTTCTTTTGACAAATGTAGATGACAGTGAAATGACACTGATGTAAAGTTGTGTTTTTTTGATATAAAAAGAAGTTTTGCAAATTCAAAGCTTTGTGTGAGTAAGTTAATGTTTTTTTTTCAATTCCAGGGGTTTTACAACTAATCAATTGACCTGACTTCATAATTTTTTAAAAATTTTGACATAATGTGCCTTGTTTCTTTACTCCCCCAAAACTACTCTCGTACATCCTGCACAAAAAAGAATCCCAAACAGTTCCAGTATCATCCAAATCATCCGCTAAATGTAAACTATACATAACATCCAAATAACATATCATTGAACTACACTACGCCTTCTTCTTCCTGGTCGGTTTCGGGCGCAAATCCGTGATCAGAAACGACAAGTGCGGTCAAGAAATACTCTATCTGCTCGGGCGAACAACGGACTCTCATACTCAAAGGTTGGAGGTTCGTGCAGGTGGAATTGTTCCTTAATTTTGCATTTTCCTATCACGTCCATCCCCGCAGGGGTACACCGGAAGACGCCGAACGGCCTGTAATGCAAAGGGAACAATTGGCGGTCAATTACGTGGAAAGCAATATTAAGAATGTACACAAGGGAAACTTCTTACCCCTGTTTGTCAGTGGGAGCTACGATAATGGATATTGATTCCGGTAGTAATTTCTGGTAAGCGTATTGCTGGTGCAGGTCAACGGACGACATAAAACATTCATGTTTCGGGTGTGTCTGCAATGTAAACAACGCATTATATGATATCAATAAACATTAACAACAAACTGGAGACGCGAGATGAATACTTACGTGAATCCATCCTACGGTGAGTAGACCGTGTTCATGTTGATGTCTGAAAACATGTTCGTTTGCGCCGTCCACCGCATAGCACTGCATATAAGTTTGGATGAGTACTTAGATAAAAGCTTATAAACTAGCACACAATGAAGGCCTCTCACAGTATCTGCCGTGCCCTTCTGATCCGGGAAGATGATCTCGCTGACGACGTACTCATTGTCGGTCAGCTTTCCCCCAAGAAGTGCGCATGTCTCTATGTTCCTTCGAAGATTACCCTGACAATAATCCTTGAACTTACTCATCAAATCATGAGCCTGCAACCAAAATGTCAAAAAAGGGTGAGCGTAAACATTAATGAACACACATATATACCGAAATGAAAGACATACCACGCGCACAGTTTTAAGGGGCAGCGGCTCGAGAGGCACGGCTGGAGGAATACGTTGGCTGCTTCCAACAGGGTTGCTGCCAATTAAAAACATGTCATTACATGAAACAAAATAAAGTAAAAAAGTGGAATTAGCGTTCAACGGAATGAACTTACAATCGGAATGTCGTATCAGGTGCGTCAGAGGAGGATGACGCGGATGCTAAATGGGGTGATCGCCTCTCACCTGGGTTCAGGGCTGCCACCATTTCACGATGCCACTCGGCAGATTGCATATGCCATTGTTGTGCTATGGCCCACCTATCTTCTGCGAGCTTGGCCGCTTCTTGTATTTGAACTTGTTGCATTTGCAGCTGCTCTTGCATTTTGTGCATTTGGGTCATGGACATATGATGGAGCTCCTCCATCCTGCTCATCCAAGCGAACGTCTCATCAGGCATCGAACTAAAATGAGATGCCTGAGGAGGAGGAGGTTGTTCATGAAACGGGACTGAATGCCTAGGCTCTGACCGGGGTGGATGTGTTGCTTCCTTCTTTGACTTGCGCATCCATTCCCCTCCAGTTTGGGTGATCCCCATTCGGTCCACTAATGAATTGTTGTAAATGTCATTGACCGACTCTTCAATTCTAGGTTCCGTCTCCGGGATGGGGACCCCTAACTGCTCAACGATACTCTGGATGAGCCAGTTGTACAGCAGTGACTTCGCCGAGTTGTTGAGCACCTCTTGCATGTGGCTCAGGATGATATATCCGATGTCCATCTTTTGTCCCGTGAACACCTTCTCTAGCATATAGAGATCCATGCTGGTAACAAGGTCTCGATGCCCATTCCGAGGCAAAATTGTGTACGTCATTATCGGGTGGATCAATCGGGCTAAGGCATTCAACTCCTTGCCCTTTGGCTTGCTGTACTCGGCAACCTCGGGATCCTGATGCAACAATCTAATCACCTCTAACCCACGTCCTTGTTTGACGAATGGTGGCGCCCGAGCCATATGATAATATTCATCGCTTGGCTCCTCCAACACACATCCAAGCATAATGTTGACATCATTGGCCGTGAACCTAACCTCATGTCCAAAAATATATGTATGCACCTCTAATGGTTGGGTGGCAATTCTCAAATTTGCATAAAACAATCGTATAACTCGCTCGCAATAACTGCCCCTCCTCCGGCACAACCCGGCTAACCCAGCAGCCTCAAGCATACGATCAATTCCCATCCCTGCGAATGAGTCCAAATCTACTATCTTGGACACAATAATTGTACGGCGTTGTATATCTTCTATGTACCGTGCTTTGCAATTCCGGTTCCAATATAGTTTTGACCTTGAACCCACTTGAACGGGTTGGAACGGGTCGCTGGAGCATCTGGCTTCTCCTTCTTCAGGCTCAGCGGTTTCTTCCACCGCCACCACTACATCGGCTTCGAACGCCGCAGTTTGAACGGGTTCAACTGCCTCCATCGTTGCCTTCCCACGCTTCGAGGTCAATTTTTTAGTCCGGGATTGCATTCTGATAGTTGAGAGTAATTCACCAACCTGCAATATAATAACCCACACAACATGTCTAAGTTAGCATAACAGTATTTCCTCATTGCGTCGCTTGGATAATAAAAAATGTAATGAAACAAAAACAAAATTCCAATTTCATTTCCGATAACAGATTATTACCCCAATACTTATCTCCAAAATAATTTCAAGCTATAACTATCGATTTACAAATTTAAACAAAAGTTTAACTTGAATATTTCTTGCATGGTATATATTTAGGTTTAGGTATATATATATATATATATTTTTTTTTTTATTGGCGTCCAGGCCAAAAATTGCCTGCACGCCGCGGAAATGTGTGACCGGCGCCGAAGACCCTCATAGAGACTTTGAAGAAACGCAGCAAATCTACCTCAAATCAACAGTCCATTTCCATTATCACAGACAACTATGAGAAAATCATCAACAAATACACACAAATCTACCTCAAATCGTCGTCGGACGTAGCTCCTCTCCTCTCTTCGTCGCACGCAGCTCCTCTCTTAGTCGCACGCAGCTCCTCTCCTCGTCACACTCGTCGTCGCACTCGTCGGCGCACTTCTCGTCGCACTCCTCGTCGCAAGTCTGTCGAGAGTTGCAAATTAGGGCTTGAAATTTGGGGGAAATTTGTTTAAGTATATATGTATATTTTTTTTATTTTTTATTTCAAAATCATTTTGGCCTGGACGCCGCGGCGTGTAGGCCAAAATTGCCTGGACGCTGGTGGGGCCATCAGCTTTTTTTAACGGACAGCGATGGTGCATTTGTCATTTTCACATACGTTGGTGGTTAACTTGTTAGAAAACATACCACAGTGGTTGACTTGTCATTGATCGAAAACTACGATGGTTGATTTGTCATTTTCCCATTTATTTATTAAAATTATTTGAGTAAATCTGGTTCTTCCTTATTATTAAGTTAAGAATTAGCAAGTGATTAGACTTGTCTGTGGTTTGACAGGAGATACGTTGAATGTCTCCATCAAGTTTGTGTTTGGTTTGAAAACCAGACCAAATCGTATGATTTTATATGATTTTCAAATTCAACCCACTCTTCAGTCTTAACAAATATATTTAGTTTTGTCTTTTTTTAATATGAATTTAAAATAATATTATTATGAAAAATTAACAAATTAACTACTATATTACGATATCAATGATAAATTAACTACAAAATAATTTTCGTTAATAACTTAAATACTAAACTATAGAAAATACACATAGCAAACATCGCGGTTACGTTTTCTGTTAAAAATATTGTCATTCCGCTGCAAAACATTGTCTTTCTATTGCAGAAAATGAATTCTTGAAATAAAATTCAAGAAAGATAATTTTTTGCAGAAAAAAACTTTCCCTGCAGATATTTTCTCAAATCTATTCTCTATGAGTATTAACTATTTTTTTACTGAAAGTCTCTCAACACTCGAGTTTTTGTAGTTTTTTTTCCTATATTTTCCACTGTGAGTTCTTTGAAACGATATGGTCGAGTCATTTCCCTCAAGTTAATGGTGATATTTACATCATTTATTTTTCATAGTTGAGTATTTTATTTATTAACAAAAATTATTCAGTAGTTAATTTATTATTATTTCTATAGTGCGATGGATGTTTTCTTAATTTTCCTATTACAATTACAGTAACAGTGGAATATCTAATAATTTGTTATTTTCGATTTTATCATCGTTGAAAAACTGTAATTAAAATTTGATAAGACTTGAATCTAATTTCACTGCCAATTATTATTGAAAATGTTATACCCCATCGCGGGCTTTTCAAATAGGGCCCATATAAAATAAGTATGGTCCATAAAAAATAACTAAAACAAGAGTAACGTTAATTTTATTATATACTTTTAATTCTTAATTTTTATACAATAAATAATTTATTTTAATTATTTATAATATTAATTATAATTAATTAATAAATATCACATTAAAAAATAAAAAATAAAAAATAAATATATCATTACTTATAAAATAATATATCAGTTGCACCATGAGACCAATGGATTGTGCGATTATAATCTATGTTAAAGTTCGGTGTAATTCGAATTCTAGTTGGATCGGGTCAGGTCGGGCCCATATCTAATATAATGGTTATTTATTTTCTTTATATAATGATGCATGACTCGCAAAACTCATAGTACCTTAATTTCCTATTAGTGATTTCTTCCATGCCCGTGATTTTTTCCTGTTAGGATTTTTTATGTAAATCTTAGAGTGTCCCTGCTTCCGCAAGTTTCTTTTTTCGTTTTGTGTTCCATTCTCAACAATCTAAAAAACTATTAATTTTGGAGGGCAAAGGGCTGGCATGAAAGATAGAGCACAAGGACTGAAAATTAAGAGACAAAATGAGGCAAGTGTGCGTAGTTAAGAAGTAGCTTTCGTGAAATGGTCCGCACGTGTGATTGCGGGAGGATGAGTTTACAGAGGATGGTGGTCGGGTCCATGGCATTTTTTAATTAATCCTGTCCTGTTTCACTGTGTCCTCACTGTTCCTGTCTTTATTTAATCAATTATTGTTTTCTGGGGGGAGCAAAAGCATGCATCTCTCTAGTGGAGTCAATGATCCACGTGTCCTATTTCCCTCTCCTAGAGGAAATTAAGCTTGCCATTTAAAAAAACTTATATTTGCTTTTTCCACACATTTTTTTAATAGTGTTTTTCAAAAGCATGGGTCAATTGTTAAAACAATATAGATCAAGGGCTAATTTGTTCACCAAAATAGCATACGGCCAGAATCCTCATATTTCATGAGTTATTTTAGACTTTGCTTTCAAAAAAAATTACTAAGAATTAAAAGTTTTAAGGTGTTTTTAACTTCAAGAATAAAAACGTATCTAATAAATAATAAAATAATATAACAAATAATCTAAAAAAATATTGTATAGTAAATTAAGTATCAATCACCCAATATAATATACAAATCACGAAAGAGATAAGAGAATCATCATCAAAAGAGAGAAAGGAAACAGAAGAAAACTCTGCAACAATAAGCTACTCGTGCCTCCATGATATTTACCTAAGTAAAAAGGGACAGTCTTTCGGAACAAACAACTAACTTAGTAGAGAATTCTATACTCTACCTATTGCATGTGAAAATACTAGTTTGACCATATTATTCTAAAAATAATAAGTTAATGAGAAAAATGCAATGCATGGATTTACATTTATCAAAAATCTTTTTACTATTTTTAAAATAAGCTCCACGACCTATCGGTGGGGAGAATCTCGAAAACAATTGTTACATACATAGGTAGCTCTATAGAAAATAGTGTCACCATCGTTTTTCGAAGAAAAACATCCTTACTAAAAATAAGGTCACTCACAGACCATTGCACCGAATGCCCACAAGGCCTGTAAGAGAAAGAATAACGACTGTCTGTAGATCAGTCAATTGCGTATCGAAAGTAACAATAAAATACTCTGGCTAGGTTTAAGAATTTGAACTCAATGACTTGTCATCACTGTCCCAATATCACGTTACGTGTACAAACAAACACCTTTGCGTATGGGAGGTGTTAGGAACAACAGACTTCCATTAAAGAATTCCAAGTAAGTGATGTTTTGTTTGGCATTTTGTTGCATCACAAAGTGCTAGGATAAGGTAGAAATATAATGTTATTTTGAGATGACTACGGCTATTGTTCCAGGATATGATGTTTGTCCATTGTTTACTGTTGATTTGTTTGTTGTTTATTGTTCACGTTGTGACATTATTTGATGATATGATTTCTATTGGTTGTTGATCGATGATATGTTTTGATGATGATATTATGTGATGCTTACAGATTATTGATCGAGGATATGCTTATTGTTTACTTACTGTTCATATTGAGACGTTGATCGAGGATAAGTTTAGTGTCATGTTCATGGATGTTAGATTGTCGTTATGTGTTATGTTTATACTTCATGCATTTATGAAAAACGTTTTCTTCAAGAAAGATAAGAAAGAATTAAAGACGGACTGAATAAACGTAAATGGTCGTTATGGGCAAGGTTCGAGTTGGTTGTCCCGCATGAGGTAAACCTAATGGTTTCATTCTCTACCTAGATTGAATTACCCATAACGATTGGACTGTAAAGTGAAAAAAAAAAGAATGTTGACTGAAAAGACAATTTTTACATGTTGCATCTCTAGTCATGTTTTATATTATACATCTCTTACTGAGCGTTAGACTCATAGGTGAACTTTGTGATATAGGTAATGATGAAGTTATTAAGGAACATAATGATAGAAACAATTGATAGTGCGGTTGAAAAAGAATTTTCATGGGCTAAACTAGAGCGTTGTCGATGCGAAATTGACTCGTGGGTGAGGATTGAAAGAAATGAGGATTTTAATAAAGAGTCATAAAGTTTTTCATTCAAAGCTCCGTTTATTATTGTTAGGGTTTAAGTAAAAATATTTTATAAATATTCATATTTATTTAAATGATGGATTTTACTACGTATGATTTTAAATGAGTTTTCATTGAAACTTCCACTACATGGTTTTAAAAAGGTAAGAAAAAATATTTAATACATGATAAGTTCTACTAATCTTAGATTTTAAAATAGAATCATTTTAAAACTTCTGCTGTGTATGGTTTAAAGGCACAATTTCTATGTATGAAGTGTTTAAAAGAAAAAAAAAAGAGTTTTAATGTCTTAGGGTATTACATTTTGGGTTGTAATTCCTTAGCCCTCCAGATGTATATTTGTTTCATATACACACCTATTGGAAACAATGACTAGTATGATGGAGTTACATGTGTAAAAATTTGAAATTTTACATATTTATGAATGACATATAAATGATATGTAAAAGTAAAAATCAAAGAATTATGCATAATTAAGGTTTGAGAATAAACTATTTTACTGAACAATTTAAATATATTGATATAATTGAATATGCAAGTATGTATGGAATTTGATGAAATTTTAAGATGATAAACTAGACATCTTAAGGAAGAGAAGGAAGAATTATGTAAATTGCGCTTATATAGCTAAAGTTATACCATTTTTAAAGTCGGATTAAGTGTATGTGACGTTTATGTATGATTTATGTTAATTATTTAATTCAGACACATTGAGTGAGAATTTGAAGATATTTTCTAAGAATAAAAGTTTCATAAGACATGTATCTATGATGTTATGCAATAAAATATGGTCACTAATAAGATTGTGTCACATGTCAAGCTGAAGTAAACAACTTAAATTGTAAATAAGGAAAAGTTTAAGGGCAAATTGGTCTTTTGACTTCAATGATTATGATTAATATGGTAAATAGCTAGGGAATTATCTAGATAAATTCCTCCTTATCAGAAAAAGGAGTGAATCATGAGGGAGTAGCTGAAAGGAAAGAAATAGAGAAAGAAAGAAAAGTAGGGTTTTAAGGAAAAGTTGAATCAATATAAAATGGGTCAATCAGTATTAAGGAGAGGACGACCAAAACTTTGTAAAATGCCGCGGAAATGGATATCCAAGGATGAGTGTGGGTATCCACGAATGCTTGGGTTGATGACTGGAGAAATAACATAGGGAAAAATACATTTAGAGCAAACAACTGGTCTTTCGGGGTGGATGTCCGAAAAAATGACAGAGTCTTGAGTTTTTAAAACAAAGTCATTTGCAAATGACTGAAGTCTTGAGTGGATGATAGAAACCCATGTTTTTGCCCTTGAAATATGGAGTGGACGACCGTGGCTGGTGTGCGGACGTCAGGAACTTGAAATTTTAGAGTATTTTCCTTAGGTTTTTAACCAATTGTTTAACCATTTCATAAACTTTTTAAAAACATTATTGAGACATAAATAGCACATGTATAGATAAATGTATGACACCAAAATTGTAACGACCCGATTTTTCTTACATTCGAAAAATCATGTGAAATTTAAAACTTTTATAAAACAACTGAAATCTTTATTAAAACCTTTTAAATTGAAATCAGAATTCTTTTATTTAAAACTTGATCGTTAAAAACTCTTTACTTAAAACCCGTTACTTAAATCGTCATTAATAGCGGAAGATTTATTTATGAAATCATTTTTCTCAATTTACAGCCGAAGATTTTATTTATAAAATCATTTTTCTTTAAAACATAGTGGAAACATAAATAATTCATTTAATAGTTAATGCATAAACCATTTATATTATATTTACTAAACTCATTTCCTTTTTCAACTTCATTAGCCTAGCCAGCCACAAGAATTACCCATGCAAATCCTTCATCAGCTGCTCCTTAATCTGTTTGTCATTCTCTTTCGTGCTTGTACTTACATCGCAAGACATAAACTATGAGTCTAATGCTCAGTAAGTCATAAAACTTAAATGCTATAAGAACAGACTATGCCACTTTAAAAACGTATGCAGTTTCTCTTTTTATTTTCTTTCTTTTATCTTTTATCTTTTCACACTTTCTTATTTTCTTTCTGTTTATGTTTCCATTTTTGTTTTCGTATTTGTTTTAGTATTCGTGATCGTACACGTTTCTGTATCTATTTCTGTGTCTGTTTATGTATCAGTATCCATATCGTATCTATATTTGTTTCCATTTCTGGAAACTCGTCTCTGTTTTCGTTTCCGTTTCTGTTCCCGTTTTCATTTCGGTATCTGTGCTCGTATCATTTCCGTATCCGTTTCCGTTTATGTTCTCGTATCCGTATTCGTTTCTCTTTTCATATTCTTTTCTTTACTTGTTTTTTTCTTTTCTTTTCTTTTGTCCCTATGTCGGGCTTGCCCTACCGGACCACAGAAACCTTTATCTTTTCTTTATCTTTTGTTCATGTGTCGGGCTTGACCTACCGGACCACAAGAACCTTTATATTTTATTACTTGGGTTGTTGGACATTACTTATCCAGACCAACCCCTTTTTCTTTATCTTCCTTAATCGTTCATTCATACTTTTTTCATTTTCCGTTTCCTTTTTAAAATTGTGCATGAAAACTATTTTCGTAGACTTTGAAAACCGTGATGCATGATGCTCGTGAATGTAGACAATTTCTAATATATAATTAAGGGAACATAATAAAACACCCAACATACAATTCACAGAACATGCTTGGTAAAACGATAGACGTGCTAATGAAACTGTAGACATGCTTTTAATACTATAGATATGCTCGTAAAGTTGTAGACATGCTATTAAAACAGTAGACATGCTTTATAGTGGTAAACATGTTCAATATTTAATAAAGCAGTAAGCAGTCAAACATGCATATCCTATTCTTGCGATGTAATGTCCTAAGGATCAAAACACACACATATCACTTACCTCGATTCTTTAAAGCGTCCAATGCTTATTCGTTATCATTTTCTTCTCTTTTAATACATTCACAATTCAATAATATTTAATTATTAATCTAATCAATTAATCAACTTATTAATCTTAACATCTTTTCTTATCCTTAATCCTTATACGTTACTTACTAGAGTTTCCTAAACGAAACTGTTTCATTAATATAACTCAACCTAATAAATTAATCCTAATTGATATTGTTTAGAAGCTAAGTTTAACACATAGCGAAGGCCAACGTACTTCTACCCATATAACCAAAGCCCAATATTAACATCCATTCCCAACCAATCATTAACTAGAGCATATAAAGATGCAGAACAACATTTATCCAACAGGGCATACCAATATCTAGAATATATTTATTCAATTAATGACCTAAATCCAAACCAACAGAAGCTAACATCATTACCCATTTTACAACTTCCATTTTATAATCTCATCATAGTAGTGAACCCTTAACAATATTTCACGGCAATATTTATTACAACAAGGCAGCATATCCAAAAATTTACTGCATTTACCATAATAGTGAATGAATGGAGTATAGACAATCAACACGACACATTTCATCCGAATTAAATAGAGAACATTATCCAAAATTAGAATATTAATCTTCAAAGAATGGAGGGCTTACCCAAATAATATAGAGAACATCCAACAAAAGCATATATCCAAAATATTCTTCAACAAACCATCGATCGAGAACTATTTCTATTTCATGATTATAAGACTATAACAAGAGATTAACAACTTCAAGTTATCAATTATCATTAACATTCACCAAGCAGCTCCAACAACAGAGAATTAATCCCCCATGATAGATCAAAATCCCAGAACATGGATCACTAGCCAATAAAGCTTAACAACTGTAGCTAAATTTCCAACAACAATTCCATCGCGCAGTCAAGGAAAATAAACCCTATAAGCAAAATCAAACCAAAGGCTATCACAGTCATCTGCAGAAACCAAACTCATGCATCAAAGCCAAACAGCAGTGAGACAACAACAAACATAACAGATTATCTCGATATTCCATAACAACCAGCAAAGAAAATTTCTTCACCAGAAGCATACCCGAGGAGAAAAAGCAATTCTTCTTCCCAATTATCACTCCATAGATTACAGGAAGCTCATGGCTCCGTCACAGCCATTCCTTCAACGCTGCACCCATGCCACAGAAGCATCCAAACCAACAAGGGCATCAACCAAAGATGGATTATAATCATCCAAGGACAACCCAATCGAAACCAAGGAGAAAACTTCCTTACCTGGAGAGTCCAGGAGACCCGAGAGCAGCATCCCTCACACTATCTCCCTTCTATGTCCTCAATTTCCTTCTAATTTCTCATGTAGCGGCACTCTCACTCCCACGCTGTATTTATACACAGACAGCTAGGTTAAAAGGGATGAAACGCGTATCCCATGATTCCAGGTGACGAATGATAATTTCTCAGAGATATCCTCGTTGCCTGATTCTCCCTCGTCGTCAACCACCAATCTGATGCCCATGCGAGTCCTTGAGCCGCTCACCATGTCGTCTCTGGCATAGGCAAGAACCAGTGGGACAGACAGGAGGGTTGGACCGAACCGTGAGCTGGACCGCAAGCCCCCAGCCAATCCAACACGAATCGTCGTCCCTGCCCCTGCAAATCTGCCGATTCCAAATGCCTAATCATCCACAACCGAAAGCCAGGGAGAAGAACAAACAGGACACAAATGACTTACCTCAAACCAAAGCTAGAAATAGTAGCCAGCGGGAGCTCCAAATTGCAATTTGTTTGGTCCGAACGAACCCATGCCCTAGCCTCCCAATGCCGGCACTCCCGCGACACTGCCAGCAGCCTGCACACTAGACCCATCCTGTGGCCACGAAGTAGCTCGCCCGCACGCCCAAGCTCCCTCTCGCTCGTCTCTCTCGATCTCACTCGTCTCCCTCTCTTTGTTCCTTCACGAAAAATGGCCACGGGCCATAACCTAATTCTTCCCCCTTTCTTTTGATTCTAAACCTGACCATTAATCAGTGTGAACCAGCTCGGCTGAACCGGTTCAACCCTTCACATCCCCCCTTTCATTCATTTTATTTTAATTCTTCCCTTAATCCTCATTTAATTATCCTCTTAATTTATAATTCCAGCCAATCACCCCAATAACTTTCTTCCAAATTAATCACAATTACCATCCAATAAATTCCCTTAAATCACAGTCTACCGAATACGTCATTGGTAATACCCCGATAAATGTCCAAATAATCCAAATACCCCCAATTACTTTCTAATTATCCATATTAAATTTTGTTATGAAAAGTCAAGGTATTACAAAAACATGCATCATTTATGTATGCTTAGTAAAAAGATTTGCATGGTTTACATTACATTACATGCATTATTATTATGTTTTATATGCATTCAATGTATGCATAGTGAGGATGACAAATCATGTATCATGGAGATATTTATACGTACAAAAATATTATCAAAGTCATATTATTGGTCACAGAAGAACCCAATATACTTCGTCAGACTATGTATTGTGTGACTTATATAAAGTGGGAAATAATAGAGGAGTGATTGTGGGTCTCTTTGGGTTTTGAAACCCTAGCCCTCCAAAGATTTATTTGTTCATAGACACACCTACTTGACAGTGTTCAATATGGTGATGTTTCATGGTTGTGTGCGACTTTACAATCGATGGTATTTGATCCTGCGTATTGACATTCATGAATATGGTAATACAGTACTTGTTAAACAACTTCTTTGTTTAAAATTAAATGGACATTGCATTGACTTATAATATCATTGCATCTCATTGAGTAGAAAGGAGTTGTGTGATATTCATATTGCATATCATATTGGTATTATAAATAGGTCTAGATATAGAGCTAGGTGGTGGGTATTGGTCCTATATTTATGAATTGCATGAAATTATAATTCTTGAGTATTAGATTTACTTACTGAGCTTTATAGTTAACTCCATTGTGATTTTCTTCTTTTTAGATTTAGAGGGTAACCAAAAGAACAAGGCCAAGGCAGATCAAAGGCAAGAGGGTAAACACTCAGGGTAGATATAGAACTCTATCTCTTAGACATGTAGTGTGTGTGAGTTTTTACTTTTTGTTGTGCATAGTTTGGTGTAAGGGTTACATATAGTGGTCCTAGTGTTGTAATAAAGTAAAGACTAGTTTGTTCTGTAAATATAACTCACATGGTTATATGTTAGATAAAATGTGGTTGATACAAAATGAAATCACATAGTAATTTGTAGTGTGCATATTAAATAAAAAGAAAATTTTAATTTGAATGAAATATGGTAATATATGTTGTGATTACTAGTAATATTATCCATTATAAGGATATCCGGGTGATATAATCCAACATTATCGTTCTTTAATTCAAGTATAAATGTGCACATGTCATTCTTCGGGTGGTGAACCCTTACACAATCCTGTAATCGAGGGGGTTTGAGGTCGGGGTTGTGACAACATGGTTGTGTGCGACTTTACATATGATGTGTTATAATCATGTATATTTACATTCACATATATGTTAATATAGTTAAATAACATCATTAATAAAATAAAATGGAGCATTGCATTGGTTTACTTATCATAGCATGAATGTGAAAAGGAAAGACAATATGTGATATTCATATGCATTTAATATATATTGCATAGTTTTGGTCATGAGATGACATGGTGAGATAGTTATGTGAAATGGAGTGTAAGGGATCTAGGCTATCTAAATGTCATGAGTCTAAGCATTCATGTATATGCACCATATACATTTCTTCATATAGAGGAATAATTTAAGATAGACATATATTAGAAATTTCTAGATGGCTTCGGTTAGACATGCATTTGAGATATCTAGTATTGGTGATAGATAAACCATAGAAAAACATGATATATGGTTTGGCATTAGACTTTAAGTAGAAAAGTCTAGTTAGTTTGATAAAATGCAAATAATAGAAATAATGAGAAAAAATGTGCATGATTAACATGAAATAAATAATCATGTTAGAGTTGAAAGTGGAAAAGAAGAGTAAATTATCCATGAAGTGTTTATGTGCTTAAAATGGAATAGCACATGAGACTTGTAATTGAGACATTTGGTATACGTATATACTTACAGAATTAAGTTGTGTATAAAGAGAAGTTGCACACGAATCTAAAAGTTAGTTAGACTATGATTACTTAAATCATAGGTCTAATCATCCACATACATGCGTAATCACTTCTTACATAAAGAAGTGTAACACATAGATGAAATATTAATAAGAAATAGGGTAAATGACAAATCAACCATCGTGGTTTGTGGTCAATGACAAGTCAACCACTATGGTATTTTTTCTAACAATTTAACCACTGACGTATGGAAAAATTGACAAAACCAACATTGCTGTGTCTCACAAGAAAGACACCGCGATTTTCGTGGTGCCTCACAAAGAAGACACCGCGATGTTCGCAGTGTCTGCGCAAGACACTGCAAAAATCGCGGTGTCACACAGGAAGACATCGCGAAAATTACGGTGTCTCATAAGGCAACTGAAGACGAAGTAAGACGGTGGAAACGACACACCCATCTAGCGTAGAAGAAGAGAAGCGAAATAAGAAGAATGATGGTGAAGAGAACCACAAAGAAGAAGAGTGTCCGCCCTCGAATCTGGAAGTTCCGATCGTCGAGCTCGCCGTAGTGCCAGTGAAATGATAACTAAGAATCTGGAAGTTCTGATCGTCGAGCTCGTCTTCAGTTGCCTTGTGAGACACCGTAATTTTCGCGGTGTCTTCGAGCTTGGGGCGTTCTGAAGGTTCGAAGAATTCAGAACGCCCAGCGTTGGGCGTTCTGAAGAATTCAGGAATTCAGAACGTCGGAACAGGTTGTTCCGGCGTTCGGACGTTGGCTCCTAGCTTTTTAACGGTGAACGTCTATGTGATGTTGGATTTGTCATTTTAACATAACGTGAGTGGTTAACTTGTTAAAAAAAATTCCATAGTGGTTGACTTGTCATTGACCTCAAACCACGATGGTTGATTTGTCATTTATCCTAAGAAATATCATGAAATTTAAATAATATAAATCATGAGATGAGTGATCATGAGTGTTGATCAAAGATGAATGTAGAAGAAAATGATGTGAGGACTAATCATATAGGGTTTTAGTACATAATTAGTTGTGATATTTGTATGGTTTATTGAATTCTTACTGAGCTCAAAAAGTTCATTGTGGTTCTTTTATTAAAATTTTCAAGAACGTGTGGTAAGAGCTCAAGGACAAAAAAGTAAAGATCTATTAGACAAAAATGTAAAGATCTATTAGACAAAAAGATAAAAATTTATTGGACAAAAATGGTTTGCATAGCATAGGCCCAGAGTGTGAGTTTAGATTTTATTTTATTTTAATTCGGCCCATATTTATAAAATAAATTTTGATAAAGTTTTGTAAACAATTAATATCATAACTTTGCTGTTTTGGTTGATTTTATATTTATGTGGCCCAAATTACACAAATATATGTTTATCTGTGAGCTTCCGCTATGAGTTGTGAGCGTTCTCTGGGTGGAGAATTCAGTTCGCAATGCGGTTTTCGAAGGGATCGGGGCCCGGGCTGCTACAGAGACAGTGACAAAAAAGTTCCCTGACATTCCCTCTCTCTTTCCTTCCATTCTCTTCTCTTAGACGCCCAAAAAAGAAAGAGTTTCCTCCCTTTTTATAAAAATTTAAATTTTTCAAATTTTATTTATTTAATATATAATGTTATATTATATTATATATGTAACACCTAGGGGTGGGCAAGAGCCGAACCGAACTGAGAACCAACCCGGAATCGAAACTCGGTTCCGGGTCGGTTCCAGTTCTTAGTTCCTCAATTTATAACTAGTTTGGTTCCGGTTCTTGGTCCAAGTTCGGTTCAGTTCTCGGTTCTTGGTCTGTGGAACCGAGAACTAAATTGTTTTAAAAACAGGGAGACGGCTAGGGGTGGGCAGCTGGAACCTAGAACCTGGAACTAAGAACCTACGATTCTGCGTTCCCGAAGATGAACCTACGATTGCAAAGGCAAATCCGCGAAGTGAACCAGCGAAGGCAAACCCTTGCTCCCTTTCTTGATTCTTCTAATTCCGAGGGTATGTATGGTTAAAAATCATTGGATTTAGGGTTTGCGATTTTGACCGAGACTTTGATTTAGGATTTGCTTCTATTTTTTATTTCTGTTTTTGATTCCGACCGCTGCTTTTGATTTCTGTTTTTGATTCTGACCATTGTTTTTTATTTCTGTTTAGTTCCTTTTGTACTTCTTCACTCTTGGCAGCAATTAAATTGATCTCAACAGCTTCGTCCTTGTGCAGATCTATAAACAACTAAGCATGTGCTTTGATAATTTTTCCCCTCTATATGGCTATTTTGTTGTTTCTCAAATCAGTTTCACTTGACCATATTTATCTGCAGTCTAACGAGTGGTTTTTGTTCCAGAAATGCTTTTGTTTTAGTTATAAAATTCCAACTTGTGAAGGAACGTTGGTGCCTAAATTGTTTCATGCTATTTTCTTGTTTACCATATTTTTTAGCAACATTAGTTTAGTTGTAATTATTATGCTTGTCTTCTGTAATGAATATTATTTATTATTAGGTCTTAATATCTATCTTACTAGGAACCGGATCGGAACCGAACCAGAACCAAGATTCGGTTCAGTTCCAGGTCCAGTTTCTTGTGGTTCTGATTCCGGTTCCTTACTCTCGGAACCAAGAATCAAATGGTCTGTTCCAAGAGGCCCAGAACCAGAACCGAGAACCGATTTGCCCACTCCTAGTAACACCCATTTTCTCAAATCTCAAGTTTTCCTTAATTTTTTTTAAATAATAACAACTAAACCTATCATTTGAAATAACTATTTAATCAAATATTTATGAAATATTTACAAGGGAAGACTTTTACTAAATCAAAACATAATTCTTGTAAAAACATGTGTTTAAAAGTCTTTCACAGTTTATATAAAAAAAAAAACTCAATATCCAAAAACAACACCCATCATCATAAAATAAACATTTCAAAAGAATTTATCATGTCTCAAGCCAAACCCAGTGTCAAAGAGCCTCAACAACACAAGTCTTCATTATAGACAAGCTTTTTCAACATGCACTTCTTATGTAGCTATTTCTTCCAAATCTTCTTCACCAACAATACATGGTTCATCTATAAGTCTAAAACTAAGCAAGTAGTACTTAGAACCATAAACACATGAAATATGTGTCACAATCTAGAGGCGGGCCGGACAAAACCGTCGGGTTAGGTGACTCAATTCTTGGAGAGAACTTGCTTACTCAGTCCAAGGCGTGAATTTAAATGCGAAAGACTTAATGGGAATAATATCAAACCTAAACTCAAATCACATGGTTTAGAGTCCACAGAGTGATCAACTAGAGACATGATAGCATAATAAAGGAAAGTACTATATAGGAATTAAATCAACAACACCAAAACTAAAATCCCAACATACTAGGAATGGAGGGATTGAACCGACAAACCTCCACCCATCCACGTGGAGATCGAGACACCCACCAGGGAACACCAGCATCGCCTTGCTGCCACACACACAAGACTAGTGCATTGAACCTACACCCTAACCTGGGGAAAAATATAATCTGAGGGGTGAGTGACAAACTCAGTAGGGAAATCTATATTAAATGCAATGCATGTTAAAACCGTTTCCTTATCTTTTAAAACCATTTCATGTTTCTCATTTACCGTACATGGATTTTTATATTACCAAATCTCTTTATGATTTTATAAATCTAGCCCATGGCCCTCGATGTGGCTTTATTAAAATCCTCTGTATACATAGATAACTATAATCGCAAAACATGACAACATCATTTTTCGTATGAAAACGTCAATAGTGAAAAAGGATGGTCACACAATGACTCATCTGTCACTCATCGTAGAAAGGTGGTATAATATCTCTAATGTGCCAATACAATCCTTATAATCAGAGTAACGGATAAGGTTGCTCACGATAAACTGTTTTTCACTAAATATCTATGTTCCAAATTGATGAGGGTTATCGACCAACAAGCTCAAGCCGTCTAGCCACCCGCCAAATGAAACGGTACTAAGATAGACTAATCTTCAGGACTGACAACCTTCAATCCGTTCTCAATGAAATGGATGGTCACACAAGAACCCACCCAGCACATGTCACAGAAAGGTGACTATCTGCCAATAGCAACACCTCATGAGGCAGGAAAGAATGCCATTAACTACAATCCGCAGATCCAGTACGTCACCCGAGTTGTCAGCAAGTAGCTTAGTGACGACATAACTCATAAAATCGCAGTAACATATGAGGTTGCTCACGATAGAACGCTTCTCACTAAGTACAAGCCGTCCAGCCACCCGCAAAATGAAACGGTACTAGGATAGGCCTATTTCTGAGTTTCAGGGCTCTCAACCTGATGACACGCCACCAATGCCCCATCCTCTTTTCGCATGTAAACGACCAATCCTCACGTAGCAGAAGATTGCATGAATAGCCTCGTGATGCTTTAGCGCTAGAGTGCCTTAAGCATAATGAGGATTCATCCTCCCGATGTACATATCAAATCTTCTCACAGTAGAAAATTTGGGGGATAGTCTCGTGTTGCTTCAACGCTAGCGTAATATCCCAGAATTTTATCGGGATTAGAAATATATTATTTATAAATTTTGAAAATTTTGGAATAATTTTCTCATGGGATATTATACCCTAATTTTCCCATAACGATATTTAGTGAAGAAAATTGGGGATTAATTGAATGTAAATTTATATTTGTACAAGAAAATATTTGGTTTAGATATATTGGAGATAAATTAAAAGGGAAGTAATTAAATGAAAGTGGTAAAATGAAATGTGCGAGAAACATGTTTTCATGAAGTAGCGGACGATATGCAAATTGAGTGATAGTGGTTGGTATGGACCGACCAGTCGATGTCAATATCGACTGGTCTCAATAGATGTTGAGAAATTCTGTCAGATGGGCAACCTTCAGTAACGTGGCCTAACTTGACATATTCCTTGGCATATTCTTTCACATAATTCATTGGCATATTCTTTGGCATATCCCTTCACATAATTCATTGGGCATATTCCTTAGCATATTCCTTGACATATACCTTGACATATTCCTTCAATTTTTACCTATAAATAGAGGCTTCGAATTGAAGGGAAAGACACACCAAGAAGAAGAGAAAGAGAAGGAGAAGATGTTACACCGGCAAATTTGAGAGAAGGAAATTGGAAGAAGTATTTCATAGGACAGCTCTTCAAGAGGTAAGAAATAGGATGCGGTGGCCAGTAGAGGCCCTACATCATGAGATTATTTTATGTTTTAGTTATTGTCAATTTAATTACGATTATTGTTAAAATTATCGTTGAATTTACTATTAATTTAATTGTTAAAACTACTGTTAAAATAATGAATTTACATAAAAAGAAATAATTTGTTATAATGCACAAAAATATTGAGAAAATATTAAAAATAATAAAATGTTACTTTGAGCATGAATAAAATAATTGTTTCAACATTTTCTGTTATATTCCATGATATTATTTTAATTCCTTTTGTATACTGCCGTTATAAACTGTGACATTCATGCATCATGATAAGACTTATGAAATTGTTGACATATGCATACTATGATAAATGAAATAAATTAATAAACATAAATAGATGTATGAGATTGGGATGAGTAGGTGACTGTTAATGGTGGTGACACCCCTGATGGATGTATCTCCTCGTCGGAGTGACGGTTAAGCAACAAGACTATATGATGTATCCTATCTTCCTATACTGATAAATCTCATACATCTGAACTATTAAGTGAAACTAAAATGAAAAAAAGAGGAGATCGATTCTTCTCTAAGACAGACTGCATAAACATAGCATGTGCATTGCATACATTCTATTTCTTGCTGAGCCTTAAGCTCATGGTATTGTCCGTGATGCATGTAATGACCTTAATGCTATCGACATGGAGGAGGAGGCATTGCCAGATGAACTCTTGGGTTATTAGCCAAATTCCATCTAGAAGGTTATGGCTCAAGGAAAATAAATCGGTTATTTTAAATGATTAATTATAGATTTATTTCAATAAATGTTTTGGACTGTCATTTAAATGATTTAAAAATTTTGATTTAAATTGATTCCGCTTAAACTTTGATTTACAGTATTTGTTTTCAAATAAATAAAAGAAAACTTTTTTATGGCTAAAAATCAAATAAAGAAAATGGTTTTATATCGCGGGGCGTTACAAATAGTATCAGAGCCTAATATGGTCTAACCCGGTGTTGATAACACAAGACCTATCGGGAAATGCTCCTATGATTGTAAGTAAATTTTATTGTGTTAATAGTTTTATCTTAAATACTGATAATTTAAATTACCTTGTAGTAAGAATAGTTAAATGAAATTCCGTAAAAAAATCTTAAAAAATTAAATTAAATTCATTAATACTTTTCATACTGGTTAGTGATGTAATTGTACTGTGTAAGCAAGTGCTGTTTAAGAGACTAGTATTTAAGTGAACCAATGTGACCCTCCAGTCTTTCTTGGGAACTTACTTGGAAAGAATATTCTGTCTAAGGAGTTTGTTGAGAGCATTCTTTCCTGGGAATTATCCTGATCAGTATTTTCCACGTCTCTAAAAATATATATATATATATATATATATAGAAAAAAGGAATTTTAAAATAATAATAATAATAATTAAAAAAAATTAAATTTCCCCTTGTTTAAATTTTCTAATAAATATCTCATAGTTTAAAGTAATTATTAATATTAATCGAACCATACACAATAAAAATTACGAAAAATAGTTCCTTATTACAAAATATGTAGGACTATAGAAATGACTAGGGGAGCAAGAGTTGACAAAGAAATGAACGACGTGAGGGAAGAAGCACCCAGGGGACAAGGATTAATAATAGACATGCTGGTGCTGGTGTTCAGATTGGGAGAGATGAAGCCCTCGATTGCATAGCTACTGTGGTTGAAAGACAATCTCAGTATATGGAGCAATACTTCTAATTCATGGAGTGGTTCATGGCGAATGGAAATGGGAATGGTAATCATCAAGCAATTGTGGTTCTAGAAAGATTTGACTGGGAGAAATTTCAAGGACTCAAGCCTCCTAATTTTGACGGTAATGTATCCAACGTCACTAAAGCTGAAGAATGGATTAGTTCTATGGAGGACATGTTTGAATATGCAAGCGTAAACGATACTAAGAAAGTCAAATGTGCTGCTTACCTACTAGTCTACGATGGCTAGTTTTGGTGGGATTCCATCAAAATGGCATATGACGTTCAAACTCTTACGTGGGACAATTTCAAAGAATTGTTTTATGAGAAATATTTTAATCACACAGTTCAGACTCAAAAGATGGTGAGTTCATACGACTACACCAAACTAGAAATGTGACAGAATACATTCAAAAGTTTGAAGCTTTGTCGAGATTCGCTCTTGATATGATAAGCAAGAATGAAAATAAGATTCATCTCTTTGTACGAGGACTTAAAATGGAAATTTTAGATGGTGTTAGACTAACTGGTACTCATGGTATTCCTTATGCTCAAATTGTGGCCAAAGCACTAGATGTTGAAGATATAAAGCCACTGGTGGCCAAACAACGAGAAATGAATCAAAGGCTCTGAAAAAATAATAAGAACTTGAATCGTGGTGTCAGCCTGCATATCGTGGAGTCAAAAGACCATTAGAAATGGAAATAGAACCTGGAAGAGACAAACGTCCCATGATTGAAGCAACAAACTAACCCAAACAATGCCATAAGAACCATTACGGAAAATGCATATTAGGTTTCGGGCTATGCTATAAATGTGGTAAGTTCGACTCTGGATAAGAAGCCTGAAGGAGTAGCTCCACGAGTTTTCTCCTTATATGGAAGCGAGGAAGAGGGAAACGAAGAAATAGAGAACGAAAAAAATAAGAAACGAAGTAGGAAATGAGGAAATGGGAAACGAGGAAGAGGTGCCGACTGTAGTGTAAGGTACCCATGACTTTTTATAAGTCTATGTTTCATATTGCTTGTAATCCTATTACCTGTAAAATCGTAGAATCAAGACATTTTTTTATCCTGTCAGGTACTGTTTCTATTAATGGCATTATCGCATATAACTTATTTGATTTGGGTGCTATCCACTCATTTATTTCAACCGAATTGAGCACAAAAATAAATTGCCTTTCGAATCTTACAAATTGTGCGCATAGGGCGCGATTACCCTCTGGTAAGTATTTGACGACAAGTGGTATTCTAAAAACTCAAGAGGTTGAGATTTGTGGCCACTCGTTTCATGTTGATTTGATTATTATGGATCTAAAAGGTTATGATATCATCCTAGATATGGATTGGGTGTCACAACATCAAGCGGTTATCAACTGCAAGAAGGAAGAAGTGCATTTTTACTCTCTTAATAGTGAACCACACATCTTCCAAAGAGTTAAGGAAAAGGGAAAACTTGCATTTATTTCTGCTCTCAAGTTAGATCAACTATTGAAAAATGGATGTGATAGATTTTTAATAAATGTGATGGACACCACGACAACTCCAAAAGCAAAATTAGACGATGTTGGTGTGGTCCGAGACTTTCCAGGAATTCTTTTTTATGATCTTCATGGATTACCGCTCGACTAAGAAATTGAGTTCGTAATAGACCTACACCCCAGTACTGAACCCATTTCAAAGATCCCATATAGAATGGTGGCAGCAGAGCTACGCGATTTAAAGTTGCAACTGGAGGAATTAATAAAAAATGGTTTCATTCGTCCAAGTTTCTCACCATGGGGAGTTCCGGTCCTATTTGTAAGAAAAAAGGATGGATCATTAAGGATGTGCATTGATTATCGGGAGCTAAACAAAGTTACAATTAAGAACAAATATCCTTTGCCCTGGATTGATGATTTATTCATCAATTGCAAGGTGCAAGTGTCTTTTCAAAGATCGATCTTCGTTCAGGATATTATCAACTAAAGGTTAAGCCTGAGAATATTCCAAAAACAACATTCCAAACAAGATATGGACATTATGAATTTCTTGTGATGTCATTTGGATTAACCAATGCTCCAACGACATATATGGACCTGATGAACCGAATTTTTAAGGAGTATTTAGATAAGTTCGTCATATTTATTGATGATATTTTAATCTATTCACGGTCAGAGGAAGAACATCGGGATCATTTGAGAATTTCTCTTTCTATATTGGCTAAGCATAAACTATATGCAAAATTCTCCAAATATGAATTTTGGCTGAATAAAATAAGTTTCCTAGGCTATGTAATTTCTAAAGAAGGTATTGAGGTGGACCCAACAAAGATCCAAGTGGTAATTGATTGGTCCCAACCAAAGAAAGTAAGCAAAGTGAGAAGTTTTCTTGGATTGGCGAGCTATTAGCGACGCTTTATTAATGGATTTTCAAATATTGCACTGCCTTCAACAAGCCTAACAAAGAAGAATGCATGATTTTTTGTGGACAAATAATTGCGAGGAAAGCTTCCAAGAATTAAAATGTCGATTAACTACTGCTCCTGTTTTGGCATTACCTATAGAAGAAGACAATTTTTGTATTTATTGTGATGCATCTAAGAACGGACTTGGTGGAGTACTCATGCAAAACGAAAAAGTAATTGCTTATGCGTCAAGGCAGCTCAAACCACATGAAGTTAATTATCCCACTCATGATCTGGAACTTGCTGCTGTTGTATTCACGCTTAAGATATGGAGACATTATCTATATGGGCAACGATGCGAGATTTACACAGATCATAAAAGTCTCAAGTATATCTTTATGTAAAAGGAGCTTAATATGAGACAACGACGATAGTTAGAATTCGTGAAAGACTATGATTGTGAGATCAAATACCATCCCAGTAAAGCTAACGTTGTAGCCGATGCTCTAAGCCGAAAGCTTGCC
The DNA here is from genome assembly GCA_022433065.1 of Begonia loranthoides. Lineage (NCBI taxonomy): Eukaryota > Viridiplantae > Streptophyta > Magnoliopsida > Cucurbitales > Begoniaceae > Begonia > Begonia loranthoides. The sequence goes on along the minus strand of CM039476.1, from coordinate 13,339,831 downwards.
GTTATGAATATTATATGTGACGAAATGTCAGTGAGACTTCAAAAAGATGTTCGGGAGTTGGACATACAACTAGTTCCTACATTGGATATTATCTTATCAAAATTAACACTAAAGTCTTCTATAATGGAACAGATTAAAGAGGCCCAACAGGGAGATAGCATATGCAAAGATTGTAAGTCAAATCTGACGCTAGCAAAATATAAAGACCATTCTATGTTTGCTGATGGAATAGTAAAGTATAAAGGCCGATAGTTTGTGCCTAGTGACTTACAATTACGGACATCAATCTTGCGGGAGGCTCACTCTTCAAGCTTATCCATCCATCCTGGGTGCAATAAAATGTACAAAGACCTTAAAACGCATTACTTTTGGCCAATGATAAAATATGATATTGCTGAATATGTGGGGTTATGCCAGGTTTGTCAGCAAGTGAAAGTAGAACATCAAAGACCTGGTGGAATGCTTCAGCTGTTACCGATACCTGAATGGAAGTGGGAGCACATTACTATAGACTTTGTTACTGGCTTATCCAGGACTGCCAAAGGACAAGAAGCAATCTGGGTGATTGTTGATAGAATAACCAAGGTTGCCCACTTCTTACCAGTAAAGATAACCTACAAAATGAACCAATTTGTATATTTGTATATTAAAAAGATCGTACGATTGCATAGTGTTCCGATCTCCATTGTCTCTGATCGGGATCCATGATTTACCTCAGCATTCTAGAAGAGTTTGAATAAGGCTATGGGTACCGAATTAAAATTCAGTACTGCTTTTCATCCCCAAATAGATGGTCAGAGTGAGAGGATGATACAGACACTTGAGGATATGCTGCGAGCTTGTGTGCTTGATTTCCAAATTGGATGGGGAAAGATACTGTCATTGGTCGAATTTTCCTACAACAATAGTTTTCAAGCCATGATCAGAATGATGCCTTACAAGGCATTATATAGCAGAAAATGTAGATCTTCCTTATATTGGAGCGAAGCTGGTGAAGATGAGTTTTACAACCTCGATATATACAACATATTGCTAAATCTGTTGCTATTATCAAACAAAGAATGTTGGCCGCTCAGAATTGCCAGAAAAGCTATGCTGATAATCGACGACGAGACTTGGAATTTGATGAAGGAGACTGGGTTTTTCTAAAAATATCACCTTTCAAGGGAATTATGCGTTTTAGAAAGAAGGGAAAGCTAAACTCAAAGTATATTGATCCCTTTATAATCACAAAAAGAATGGGGAATACAACATATCAATTACAATTATCAGCCTCCATGGAAGGTGTACACAACGTATTCCATGTATCAATGTTGAAGAAATGCTTGGGGAACCCAACTCTAATATTAACTTCTAACGATGTGAAAATCCAAAAGAACCTAAGTTATGAAGAAAGACCTGTGCAGATTTTGGACTCAAGAATAAAAGAGCTTCGACACAAGCAGATTACGTTAGTTAAAATATTATGGAAGAATCATTCAACTGAAGAAGCTACATGGGAAAGGGAGGAGAAGATGAAAGCCAAATATCAAGAGTTATTTGATTAACAAATTTTGAGGACGAAATTTATGCAAGGAGGGAGGATTGTAATATCCCATAATTTTATCAGGATTAGAAATATATTATTTATAAATTTTAGAAATTTTGGAATAATTTTCTCATGGGATATTATACCCCGATTTTCCCATAACGGTATTTAGTGAAGAAAAATTGGGGATTAATTGAATTTAAATTTGTATTTGTATAAGGATATATTTGGTTCAGATATATTAGGGATAAATTAAAAGAAAAGTAATTAAATGGAAGTGATAAATGAAATGTGCGAGAAACAAGTTTTCATGAAGCAGCAGACGATATGCAAATTGCATGATAGCGGTCGGTATGCCCCGACCGGTCGATGTCGATAGCGACTGGTCCCAATAGATGTTGAGAAATTCCGTCAGATGGGCAACCTTCGGTAAGGTGGCCTAACTTGGCATATTCCTTCACATAATTCATTAGCATATTCTTTGGCATATTATTTGGCATATTCCTTCACATAATTCATTGGCATATTCCTTGGCATACTCCTTGACATATTCGTTCAATTTTTACATATAAATAGAGGCTTTGAATTGAAGGGAAAGACACACTAAGAAGAAGAGAAAGGGAAGGAAAAGAGAGTGTGAGGAAGGAAGAGAAGGAGGAGAGAAATTGTGAGAAATTATGGGTGTGGAGTTCTCCGGCAAATTCGCGAGAAGGAAATTGGAAGGAGTATTTCGCAGGAAAAATCTTCAAGAGGTAAGAAATAGGATGCGATGGCCAGTGGAGGCCCTGCATCACGACATTATTTTATGATTTAGCTATTGTCAATTTAATTACGATTATTGTTAAAATTATTTTTGAATTTACTATTAACTTAATTGTTAAAATCACTGTTAAAATAATGAATTTACTTAAAAAAATAATTCTTTATAATGCACGAAAATATTGAGAAAAATGTTAAAAATAATAAAATGTTACGTTGAGCATGAATAAAACAATTGTTTCAATATTTTCTGTCATATTCCATGATATTGTTTTAATTCCTTTTATATATTGCTGTTATAAACCGTGACATTCATGTATCATGATAGGACTTATAAAATTGCTGACATATGCATACCATGATAAATGAAATAAACTAATAAACGTAAATAGGTGTATGAGATTGGGATGAGTAGGTGACTGTTAATGGTTGTGATACCCCTAATGGATATATCTTCTCGTCAGAGTGAGGGTTAAGCCACAAGATTGTATGATGTATCATATCTTCCTACACTGATAAATCTTATACATCTGGACTGTTAAGTGAAACTTAAATGAAAAGAAGAGGAGATCGGTTCTTCTCTAAGTTAGACTACATAAGCATAACATATGCATTGCATACATTCTATTTTTTGCTGAGCCTTAGGCTCATGGTATTGTCTGTGATGCAGGTAATAAACTTAATGCTATCAACGTAGAGAAGGAGGCATTGCCAAATGAACTCTTGGATTATTAGCCAGATTCCACCTAGAAGGTTATGGCTCAAAGAAAATAAATTGGTTATTTTAAATGACTAATTATAGATTTATTTCAATAAATGTTTTGGACTGTCGTTTAAATGATTTAAAAATTTTGTTTTAAGTTGATTCCGCTGAAACTCTAATTTCAAGTATTTGTATTCAAATAAATAAAAGAAAAAAAATTTTATGGCTAAAAATCAAATAAATAAAATGGTTTTATAACGCGAGGCGTTACAACGAGAGTGCTTAAAGCATCAAAAGGATTCATCCTCCCAATGTACGTAACCAATATCAAACTTTCCCGCAATAGAAGGTTGGCGGGATAACCTCTTGATGATTTAGAGCTAGAGTGTCTAAAGCATCAAGATGATTCATCCTCTAAACACATACACAGAAGTCACATCGTCAATATGTACAATATCAGCAATATACCATGTAAAGAATGTAAACGTGAGAAAACATACTTATACGCAAAAACTGATGTTGTCGAACAGTCTCGGTCGGGTTTTCAAGTGTGGCATCCCACAAAATATACAAGGTATACGAATAGTAACTCGTACAAAACTTTACCGAGTAAATCAAAAAATAAATTAAAATAAAATAGGAGTTTGTTAAATACAATGAATTAAGATCATGCATATATGGTTATCATTTTGATAAAATTAATTGTTTTATATTTAACAAAAATTTTCAGAGCAATATAATTTTATCTGGTCTAGTTCTATATAATCATATTATATAAAACATATATATCTTATGTCACTACATATATAGTCAAGATATGACTAACATTCTTAATGAGATAAACTATGTTTATGACTATGAATTATTTAAAAATTCCATATTTCAAATATAAGTCACAGATTTATTTTGGTTATTACTCTTTATATTTTATTCCACATATATACAATATATATGTTAATATAAAGTTAGCATAAATAATCAAGAAATTTTCTATGAATTTTATAAAACATAATATAAAATGTTAATATAATATTAATTAATATAAATTTATTCATATATTACAAAATTGTTCTATTACATTTGCTTGTTGGGCACATTACTTCTAACAACAAGTTCACCAAAGCTCAATTGGGGAAATTAAACCCCTAAAACTCCATGGATACCAAATCACCAAAGTTACTTTCGTTTTTCTTTTCATCATTTCATTTGTTTCTTTCGTTACCATTGAAATTTAGCACCAAGCTAAAATAATATAATCCATTAGGGAACAAGTCCACCAAAGCTCCATTGGGAAAATTAAACCCCCAAAGCTACATGGATACCGAATCACCAAAGCTATTTTTGTCCATTCAATTCATTCAGTTTATCATAAAACATATGCATGAGAAATTTCTTTTTCGTTTCATATATGAAGAAAATAGTTTCATGATGCATGAGAATGCTCAAGAACAGACAATCACAGTCAACAATATATATTCCCAGTAACCATAAGAAAACATCTACACGTTAATGTACTAACAAAACAACGTCATTATCATCATATTTCATCATCTCTAAACTCATACATGGCATTTAACAGTTTCTCACAACATAGTTCTCAAACCAGAAAGAGAGAGAGTACCATCATCTAAGCGTATAAGCATTCAAGAAACAATGGTCTACATTATACTCTACGGTAGTTTATACCTAGCACTAAGGAGTCAATAATATCCTCGTATCATCACATTTTAACAGTCACTAAAAACAGACAAATACACACACACACACACACACACACACACACACACACACGAGAAACCCGCGTGTACAGTCGCTCCACATAACACCTTGTGTCGTAGGGCCCAAAGGCCATCCACACACACACACACACACACACACACACACACGAGAAACCCGCGCGTATAGTCACTCCACATAACACCTTGTGTCGTAGGGCCCAAAGGCCATACATGCATACACTAACTTACGTCAAGCTTTTCGAATGGAAAAATACAGCCTCCACACACACACACACACGAGAAACCCGCGCGTACAGTCACTCCACATAACACCTTGTGTCGTAGGGCCCAAAGGCCATGCATGCATACACTAACTTNCTCCACATAACACCTTGTGTCGTAGGGCCCAAAGGCCATGCATGCATACACTAACTTACGTCAAGCTTTTCGAATGGAAAAATACAGCCTCCAACAGCTCTGCCTCGTTTTCCCGAATGCTTTGTTTCCTCGTATAGTTTCAGATAAGAATATTTTTGCCACAAATAATAAAACAGTGCGGTTCTTTCATAAATGCTCTTTTTATACCCAAGGTTAGGGCATGGACAGATGTTCCTCAGTCTCAGAATGGTGCCATTCATTAGTCTTGAGGAGGCGTGGCCTACCGCAAACGCCCATATTTCCGGGGTGCTGACTGCTCTCTACGAATTTTGATTCAAATGATGATTTTTTTCTTGGTTTTCACGGCTGCATTCCTTTCCACAGACAAATACACTTACGCGCCACTCGCTGTCCTCCATAGTCAGTAACCCAAAAGACATTGTTCTCTTTGATTTGCAAATGTGTTTCGTTCCGCAGGTTCCTACTCTCCTACGATGCCTCCCTTTTCATCGCTAATTCTTTTTTGAAGCTACGACCTCATGCGCTTGCATTCCAGCCATAGAAGCATTTGCTCTCGCGATTTCTGTTGTTTAACGCGTGCTCCTTATCCAAAATGACAGCATTCATCACTTAGCTTACCTGCCATGACTACGTTCCTTTCCATGGCAGCATCTTTCCTCTCCAATTTTTTCATCTAACAGTCAGCATTTCGTCTATCCCTTCAATTTGACGGCCATTATTTCGTCTGCTCCTTTCATCCTTTTCACGGACACATTCCTTGTCATGGTCACTCATTTTTCAGCATATTTCTAAATCTAAACAACGACGTTTGTATCACTTAAACCACCCGCAGCATAATCTTTTCCTCCTACAAAAGCATCTTCCCCTTCCGCTATTCTCATCCAGCGGTTGGTCTTTCATTCGTGCTTTCTATCCAACGATTCTTATTTTATCCGCTTCTTTCAACCATTTTGTAGATCTGTGCTCCCCAAACGAAATCATTTTCATTTGCGGAAGCATCTTTCCATGGTATTATTTTATCCATGGCCTTGTCTGTTTCTTTCATCCACTTCGCGGTAAGTTCCCTCCTGTGGATACCTCACCCAATGACATCGTTCCATTCCTCCCTTGCATGCCGTGAAATCCATTTTCTTTCCACTACTAAGTCCTAACACTTTCACTATTCCAAAACCAATAAAAATAAAATTCTTAATGTGTGTGCATATTCACCAAACCAAAAACTCTAACCATTATCCAATTCTAGCCAGCCATAAAATTGTATAAATCGTTACTCCAATCCAACAACTATAAAATAACATAGCTCAAAATCAATATTTCAATTCCACCTTCTGTGAAAATCCTAAATTATCATCATAAATTAATAGACCAAAAATATCATAAGGTGTTTGACATATCTCATTGTATTACATAAACAAATTCAAAAATTTCAGTCACTACAATATATTAAGTAAATAATTAAATTTTGACTAGTCGAAAATTTAAATATTATTCAAAACGATAAGTCGATAACATCAACTTACCTAACATTATTTTGAACTTCAACTACAAGGCAACTCTTAATTTTTATTGATTTGATCAAAAAATCAAACATGATCCAAAGTTAATAAAATATAAAAATTTGAGTTCACATAATAATTTAATTTCAAATAAAAAAAAATTACTGAAATTTTAATTAATATAAAAATGACAATTTTACAGAAAACTCCCATCCCTTCTCCAGGTACGTACAAACATAAAGACATTGAATTGCAGAAAAAAGATGTGGAGTCTGCATATAGAAGAAAATTTCTTCACAACTTCATGGATAAGACCACATGGAGGACCACTTCCAATCACTGCACCCCCCTGATCCAATTCAATAAATATCTCCTTCAATGCATTAAACTATTGCAATAAAATAAGGATTTACTTTTTTATTTTTTTCTATAATTACAATTATTAAATAATATAATAATACTAATTAATTAGTATAATTAATAATTTAGTTTAATTATTTATAAAATTTTTAATTAATAATAATGACTAACTTATCAAAATAAAAATGAGAAGATAATAATAAAATTAAAGTTTTAAAATAAAGAGAAATTAACAAATGTATTATAAAATTAATAATAATTTAATAATTTTTGTTAACAACTTAAATATTTAACTATAAAAAATAGAGATTACATTATTCATTAAAAACTTTGTCGTTCCAATGCGAAACGTTAACTTTCTGCAACGGAACATTATCTTTCCGTTAAACATAGTTAAAAAATTATTTGTTGCTGCAAAAAGACAATGTTCCGTTGTAAAAAGATTACTTTCCGCTGCAGAAAGATGATTTTTCACAGAGAAAATATTACTTTCCTTTGCGAAAAGTGAAACATTGGTGATGAGAACTGGACGATAACGACGGACCAGAAAGAGGAAAGAGATGTAGGCGATGAGAATTAGACAGTGAAATCGAGAGGAGGGTGAACCACAAGAAGATGTTCGGAAAATTGAAAACATGATAATTGTTTTTTATGACAAGAAGACCATACTAGAGCTTTCCGGAATTGTATTCGCAGTAAGATTGTTTCTATTATTCTATTTTTAACATAAAACTGAAGTAGAATTAAAATTGCAGAGATGTATCCAAAGATATTTTTTCGCTGGTTGAATTTTATATTGAAGATGTTTTCTTCGCGGGTCCAACGTAACGACAATGTTTACGCCGTTCATTTTTCATAGTTAAGTGTTTAAATTGTTAACAAAATTTGTTCAATTGTTGCTAGTCATTAACTCTATACTATAAATGTTGATTTGTTAATTTCCCAAAATAAACTCAAAACGTTATAGGAGAGAACTGCATGCCAGATGATTTGTTTAGTAACTCCTGAAATTGGTGCCATCGCATTAGACCAGCACTTGGATATTTGGGATCAGAAGTTTGACACATTCACATGGCATAGAAGCTTTTTACCATTGAAAAGCAAAAACTAATAATTGACAAACCCACATGGTCTTGTCATATACAACATAGCATCAATCTATTATTACCATCTATATTGCTATGGTTAGAAATCAAACATGATACACTAATTTACATGAAAAAACTCGTTAAAAACACACAATATGGGCAAAGACCAAAATCAGATTGAAATACAACTGCAAATTGCATGACTCTGGCAACGTGTTTCATAGAGAAAAACAAAACTCTAAATGAAATTATAACACAGAGCCATCGACCCAACCCAAAAAAATTCGGATCATCAAAAGTTGTCGCTACCTATCAGCATAAAAAGACAATCATAAGGAATAGGATCAAACCTTTAGATCGTGGTAAACGATCTAGTAGTGATATTTAGAGTGCCCGTTTCTCAATATATATGTATATACATACACACACATGGCAAATATATGTATAGGTAGTGTTAAAACAGAGCAAAGACTATATCTTGGTTAAGAATGGAGGAAAAATGCAGGTCATCACCATTTCAGACCCATAACTCATTGCATAATTTCTCCTCCTTTCGATCAACAAGTTGTTCGAACTATCAAATGCATGGACTCCGTTCATATCTAATGAGTTAAAAATAGGAATAAGACCTAACACAAGAAACCAATCATACAGCCATAGATAGACCCACAGCTTGTTCATGGATAGGTATCTTGATGCAAATACATCCAAGGGCATTAGGTCAAAACAGACAAACACATAATTTAACAACTAGGAGCATGAAAGGAACAAAATGTTTAAAATTACATTAATCTAACTCCTTCGGCCTAGCAATGATTAGATCGAATACAATGAAAGGGCTGTACCTCCATAGCTTATCATATTGCTCTCTTCTCCTTCTTTACCCCATGAATACACTTAATCTGAAACTCCATCATTCAACTAAATTTAATCAAGGATGTCTTACATCCTTGATGTATTGCTAAGTACATGATAACATAAGATTTATGATAGATAGAGAAATTTAGGTAGATAGACAGATCAAAACAAACTAATTCAACATTTTTTTCCTTCTACTCAGTAATATTTTAAACAAAAAAGAGGTTCACCATCAATTCTCATCCAAAGCCCAAGGCTGGTTGCGCCGAATGGAGGATCTATCCGATACCGAATGAGAGTTGCTCCTCCCTATCTGTTCCATTTCAGAGGTAGAATTTCTGTACCTACCAAAAAAAGAGAAGAATCTGCGGAAAAGCCGGCGAAACCCTCTACTTTCCCTTGATCTTCTTCCACTTGAACTCCATGTAATCCTCCTAGGTGCACCCCCTGTATTGAACCCACCATCCATTTCTGTAAATACAACAGGAAGCTCCCGTTCTGCAGCCCGCCTTCCTCCATTGAACCTCCCGACAGCAAATCCCCCACCCGGAAGCCTCCAAATTGTCAATCCAACAGCTTCTTCGTCAGACTCGGGTGAGCTTCTCCCACTCACACGCACATCCGTAGGCAACTGATGGCGACAAACTGGACATGAATTTCTAATGGAAAGCCATGGAAGTATACAGTCGGAATGGTATATGTGCTTACAAGGCATCTCACGAGCCTCAGAATCAAGCTCGAATTGTTCTTTACAAACTGCACAGTGAGATTCAAGTGAAACATGGCTTTCAACAATCTTTACTGTTGGCATAGACTCAATGGCAGCCTTAGAAGCAGGCGGCTGTTCTAGTCTCCCAACCCCATTAATTTCCAACTGTGCCAGTTGATTAAGGAGGCGGTCAAACCCAGATCCCATCAAGAACTCCGACATACTTGCAGGCAAGGGCCGAAGACCGGACCCAGATCCATCGTCATAGTAGAGCTCGTAATTCCCTCTCTCCGTTCCAATACTATCATTACTTTCCTCCCCACCATCGGTGGTACCACGAAGAACAATTACGGGGTTAAAAGGAGATCGATCTCCTCCATTTCTTCGGCTGCGACGGAATCTTGGGGTTGGGGGCTCAGCAATAGGATTGCTTTCGACGTATATTGCAGCCGCCGGAAACTGATGATGAATGGGGGATCGAGTCGGAGTTTGAATTTCCTCGACAAATCCTCCGCCACAATCAGGGCAGTGGATTGAATCTTGCGCTCGAACCCTAGCCATGATGAACCTATTGCATCTATAACACCAAAAAGACGATCCCATCGTGGCCATAGTTCAACCCACACAAAGACTTCTTAATCTCCTTGGAATAGTATTGCCCTCCTCCCCCACCAACCCACCAACCCACAAAGTCAAAAAACAAAATAAACCTCCCCCACGAATCCCTTTCCTTGCAGACTTTGAACAAATTCCTTCTGAAAATTCAAAAAATAATAAATAAATTTCAAAATTTCAAATCTACCTCAGATGCTTAGGAACCAAGAACTCCAAATTTCCAACCTACAAGATCAAAAAAAAGAATAAACGAGCAGCAAACATACTGAACTGGGTAAGGAGAGAGAGGGCGAGAGAGAGAGAGAGAGAGAGGGCGAGAGAGATACAAACGGAGATGGAGGAGGTCGTAGACAATCAAGGATGGCGTGGAAAGCTCCACGCTGAAAGCGCGTAGGCGTAGTGAGCGTAGTACTGACGCTTTCTTACAAAATAAATGTTTTTTAAGACAAAATAAAAAAAGTAAAGAAGTAAAAGTGACAGTGCGAGAACTTTAAATACAACACTGTAACACGTGGTAAGTGCTAATTGGCTAACATTAAAAACGTCAATATTTGCTTCATGCAATCACATCAAACAAGCCGACCTTGACTGAGGGTAATTTGGTCATCTTCCTTAATTTGTCTATTTCAATTGACATATTCAATCAATGCATTTTTCTCTTGCTTTGCTTAAGCACTAAGTTCAATATTTGTGTTTTTATGCTCCAAAATTTGGAGTAACAAAACTATGGAAGAAATTAAATCATTTAAATTTTAGTATTTCAAACTAATGTAAGTGAATCGAGTTAAGGAAGCAAGTTCGGAAGACAATGAAGATGTAGCTCGAGTTGGGTTTCGATAAGTTCTTTCATTATGTTGTCCAAATGATATATTTGGATGATCATCTTTTCGGTGTTTGATGGGCAAAAATAACTTTAAACGCTAGATCAAAAAGAGAAGTATAAAGTGAATATTTAATTAAAGGTAAAAAGTAAGTAGATGTTTAAACTTTAGGCAAATAATTCTATGAACTTATGAGTTTTAACAATTAAGTTTTCATCGTGAAGTATTTCATCAAAGAGATCATTTTTTTTTGTTGGACAATTTCTAAAAAGAAACAACTTTCAATAGAACGTTTTTGGCTATTTTAGCGAGTTAGAGTATTCACTTTTTCAACTTAATGCTCTCTAGAAATCGTAAAAATCATTCTATCGAGAGTTGTTTCTATTTAGAATTCAGTAAGAAGAGAAGATCAAGTGACAAAAAATATAATTTTTTTAACGAAACGCCTAATGACAAAAACTTAATTGATAATGCCCTTAAGTTTAAGATATTATTTGCATAAATAAAAGTTTAAAAACTTATTTACTCTTTGCTTTCGGGTAATTTATTCTTTATTATGTAACGAAATAGCATACGTATAAGTATATACCTAGCATTCTAGTGTGCTACTAAAAGGATTAAACTAACTATTGAGTTCTTTGTCCAGGTGGAGGCACAAAAGTGTTATTAATTAGGAAAAATGACAAATAAACCATCATATTTTGTGATTAATGATAAATCAACCATTAAAGTATTTTTGTTAATAAATTAACCACTAAACTATGGAAAAAGGTCCTCGCAAACATCGTTGTCATATTTGCTGTTAAACACATTGATTTCAATCCACGGCGGATCGTGTAATATTCTATCGCGGATAGATATTTTTGAAAATAATGTTATAATATTGATGGTCCACCACAGATCATCATATGATCTACAGCGAATTGACTACGATCTGCAACGAATTGATAATGATATGTCTCAGATCATCGTGCGTTGTTTTTGGTTCCTGTGCCATACTATATAAGACTCGATTGTCTGTAGCGGGGAGTTCACCGCGAACCACGATATCCTCGACGAACATTTATACTTTTAGACCTTCATTCCACACTGTTTAATCGTCGCTGCCACGACTAGAAAGGACGGACTTCGGGCGTGAATGAAGACGGATTGCAACTGAGATCATCGGTCAGGTACATGGCAATGTACTCGCCGCGGTGCAAGGCGGAGCACACGCGGTTAAAGTTGGATCAGCCGCTGTTGATGTTGGAGGACCCGCGGTTGCCCCTATTACAGAAGCCAAGGTTGAAACACAACCTCAACCCCAACCTTATCCTCAACAACGACTGGCAACAGGTGCATTGGTCTGTTTTCAACTCGTTACAGCGGAGTTCCACAACCCACTCTTTAAGACAACTGATGCAAAGGAACAATATTAAGTCGATATTAATCACTGTTCAATTATTGTTTCTAGAAGAGTGAACTTTGACTCATTGGCTGAATATGAAATTGAAGAATTATTTAGAGGGGCTGACTTAGCTGGTTTGTGCAATTGGGTGGAAGTTATTGTGAGCGGATTGTCAAACTCTTTTATGCCAATTTGGAAATGTCCACCCAACCATTAGAGGTTTGGACATACATGTTTGAATGGGAGTTGAGAATAACTCCCAAGGACTTTAACGTGCTGCTTGGATGTTCGGCGGAAGAACCAACTGAGCAATATTACCACGTGTCTCAAGAGCCGCCTTTCATCAGACGAGAAAAAGGTATGATTGTGTTTAGGTTGTTGCACTGTGATCCCGAGATTGGAGCGTAAAAGAAGCTAAAGTCCAAAACTTGAATGTCATAACTCGAGCGTTCCACATCATCATTACGAATACAATTTTGCCTTGGAATGGACATAAAAACAATGTTAGCTGCATAAATCTCTATTTGCAGGAGAATGTGCTCACCAGAAAGAAAGTAAATATCTGCTATGTGATTTTGAGTCACATGTACGAAGTCCTCAATAACCCTGCTAAGAGTCTGTCATTCAATTGACTCATTCAGAGGATTGTTGAGCATTATGGGGTACCGACCTCGGATGAGGAGCCGAAAATCGAAGAGAAGGCCACCGATGTCCACAAAAAATTAAAAGTGGAACAAATGGGGCTCAGCAAAATTGAAAGGGTATGGGTATGCAAGACTCCATCCTGTAGGAACCTATGCATACCTATAGAGGAGGAGGAGGGGGGGGGGGGGGGGGTGAATATAGCGTACTAATATTTTTGTGCGATATTTAATCTCTAAATCTCTATGTGATTTATTGTATGCAATTAAAACATAAAATGCAGAAATATAAAGAGATAAGGGATAAGTGATTCACACAATGTTTGTTTACGCGGTTCGACAAACCCGCCTACGTCTACGCTCCAAGATCCCACTTGAAGATTCACTAACCAATTGGCTTACGGGTGTTAATTAAACTATTTACAACTTGACTATTATTGGGTTTTGTTTATCCAGATGAGCTTCGTAGCTGAGCAGAAGACTGTGGACATCCTCAAGACTAGGAGTATCAAATCGGCTTGTAATTGATGCTACAAAGGGATTGTAATCACTACCTAAGCCACTTAGTAGGTAAAGAATATGATCCTTTGGCGATACAAGTTCTTCGACTGTGAAAAGAGTGTTGCAGATAAAGCCAACCTTTTGAATGTACTATGTTGCTATTATGCCATTTTCGAATAACTGGTGTAGTTGACTGCGTAGTTTAGGCAGACGAGCCAACGACCTAGAGGAGAATTGGCGAGCAAGAGCAAGCCATATTTCTGCTGCAGGGGAATAGCAAACAATATAGGAGAGTAAAGGATTTGAAAGAGAAGCATACAGCCAGCTCATGAGCAATTTATCGTAGCTTTGCTAGACTATATAAGTTGAATTTGGTTGGAGTTGGGTACGATCCATAAATGGGTAAGGAGAAGCAGAAAATCCATCCAAAAAGGGTTCTAAACCATTTGCAATCTCCACATTCAGAATTTGTCTTTTCCAAATTAAATAGTTAGAGGAGTCAATTTTAACGGTGAGAGTTTGGTGAATAGCTGGAAATGGAGGTAGAGGAGAAGAATCAGAGGAGAAAGGAGGAGGATGAGTGGTGTTGCTGGAGGAGGCCATTTATGAGGCTCTGATACCAAGTTCGGAATAAAGATAGAACGACAAAATGAAGTATGTAAAAATGAAGATTCTAGAGAGTATTATTGTTAGAAATTTATTACAGAGAATATTATATGTGAGGTGTATGAATATATTTAGAATCTAACAAATTAGATCACCATAAACCCTCAAATCTTCAAGCTTTCATAATAAATCTAAAGATTAAGTTGCCAAACTCTAATTTAATGGTTTCTTATCCTTGATATGCACTCGTTCCACCCTGGTAGTTCAATTAATTAAATGAGTAAGCTTGGTCATAGCAAGCCCAAATACTACGCCCAGTTGTTTTGCCAGGTTCGTCAAACCGCTAGACGAGCCGAAAGACTGGACTCACAAAAGCATGCTGCTAGCCGAGAGCGGAATCCTCTTCCTCGGTCTCGGTGGTCGAATGCTGCGCTTACCCACCAAACCAGTCCATTTATGGTTGGAAAAATGGGCTGTTTTTACCGCTTGGCTTTGGCCCTTTCCCAATAATCAAGATGTTCCAGGAAGGCGTGGGCTTGTCATCTTTCACATCACCTCTTCCCCTGTCTCCGAGAAGAATCTGAATGTGCTTCGAGTGTAGTCGGTTTGTTTTTGGTGTTGTTCGAACTTCGAAGATGTTCGAAAGACGAGTATTATGACCAAGTTTTCAAATTATGGGTCCGAGAAGAGGTATCGGGGACATTTCTCTTGGCTACAATCCAGTTTTTTCCTCAAACTTTTCCCATTTTTGATTGAATTAGTTGCCAATTTTCCACGAATAAACCCTCTTGGGGCTTAGAATGATTCGCATAGCCAGGACAACGTTTATAGCCATGGGTACGGTGGCTCGAACTACCCGGTTCTGTATCGTCGCGCCTGTCTCTTCACCTCCATTTTCAGCTTATTTGCCCGCGTTTAGATTCCTCCATGGTGGAGCTGAAGCGAGCCCAGTTACTCTTCAGATGATTAGTTACGCCCTCTCTCACGCTAGGTCTCAGAAATCAGGTTCAAATCCTTGCTTAATTTTTTTTCATCGGATTATAATTTCCCTTTTCTGACAATTTTGGGTCATCATTTTCTTTTTCTTAGAGGAATCGTATGCGCAAGGTCTTCTGGTGTTGGAGCAATGCCTCGCAAATCAGCTAAGCGAAGGCCCGGATACTGACGATTCAAGGGGATTGACCTTGCTAGCCATGTCTACATTATCCTCTGAAAGGTATTTTCTGTTTTTTTTTTTTTGGTAACAGCGTTGGGTTAGGGTAAAACTGGCCGGAAAACGACCGGAGATGACAATTGATCATGAAAATTACACTCCTATCTTTAACTAATCAATGAAGAACAATTTAGAACTACACTTAACTCTTCGCTGCTGACATCACGACTTTATTCCAGTCCACCGCATCAGCGATGAGGGTCGTCCCAGGTAGTTGTTATGCTCAAAATATCCTTAATATTGGACTGCTTTGATTATCAATTATAACAATTACATTAGGCAGAACTCATTCTTGAAAACTGGCTTGCTAGGGGGAGGGTGCCCGAGGGGTTGCGTATAGACTTACAAAGTTCAATGTTATTCCGATTAGTCAACATTTCCATGTTTCGATGTAATTACAAGATGTTATTTGTAATAAGTAGTTTTGTTGGTTGGTTAATTTGTCGCATTTTATTCATGAAATGTGTTGGATTGGTATTATTTTAGATACAACAAAATAATTATATTAGATTTAATGTACTTATTGGCTATAATAAATACTTTGTGTCAAAATTTAGAAATTCTATGGCTCGAATATTTAGTATTCTCTTATTATCTCCTATTTAAGAAGAATACCGCCACCCATTCTTACTAAGAAAGTGAAAGAAATGGAAGAGAGGGGGAAACAAGGAAGACATAGATTAAGCAATGTGGAACAATGTAGACTTTGAATTTTCCCCTATCTATATTTTTTTCTTTCTTTGCGTTCTAGATGGGGTTGAATATGCTGTATTTCGATTTGACATCTACGTGTACTTGGTTCCTTTAGAGGTGATACCATTGATGCAGTCGATAAGCTGCAAAAAGTTCAGGATTTAGCGTACTCTTCTCTTGGTGTTAAAGGTGAAATTTAGAGACTTGGTAGTTCGCTTACTCGTTTTAGTGGGCTCTTCATATCAGCTGTATAACATCATCTGGGTTTCGTTATAGTTGCTGCAATGGAAGCTCTTGTGGGACTTCATCTTCAAGAAGGGCAGGTAAACAGTCTCTGCAATCATTCATCCTTCATTGGGTATATCATATTTGAATATATTGGTGATGTTTCTCAATGCATAGGATGATACTGCATCGATGATCGCAGATAAATGCTTAGAGGTGTCGAAACATAATGAATCAAAAGGCAATGAAAATTTTTTTGAGATGATAAAAGCCCGTGCAAGAGCAGTAAAAGGATTGGTAGAACTTGTCAATGGTAATCTTGATGAAGGTATATCACTGCAAATTGCTGTTACTCTTTTTTCTTCCTTTTTCCATACAATTTCTTGAATGTTTTGCTGTTCTTCAGCTGGGTCTCTGTTTGAAGGATTCCTAGCTAGTCCAGGTTGTGCTGGTAAGATTCGAATTTTTGGTTTTTTTTTTTTTAACAAGCTTGTACTTGGTATTAATGGCATCATCTTTAGGTAGTGCTGCCTTGTCATATGGAGAATACTTACATATCACTCAGAACTTTACGTCTGCAAAAGAGGCATACCGGAAAGTTATGGAAGAGGGGTCAGAGAATAAAGATTTAAGTGATCCATTTGTGTTGGGAGCTTGTAATATGTCCAAGGAGGAAGTGTTTTTGGCAGCTACATGTTTATCAGGGCAGCTTGAGTCGCACTTATGGTAAAGTCATTAATCACCGCTTTTTGAAGATCCTCTAATTTGTTTGATCACCTTACATCGCTGTTTTTGATTCTTCTATGAGTTCTTCAGTAACTTTGCTGAGGCTGAGGAAATTTTGA
Organism: Begonia loranthoides; assembly: GCA_022433065.1. Classification (NCBI taxonomy): domain Eukaryota; kingdom Viridiplantae; phylum Streptophyta; class Magnoliopsida; order Cucurbitales; family Begoniaceae; genus Begonia; species Begonia loranthoides. The sequence goes on along the minus strand of CM039476.1, from coordinate 13,322,666 downwards.
CAAGAGCATTGACCAAAACAGAGGAACATTTTGGTATGACCTTTGTTCTTCAGTTTTCATCCCGGGAATCGATGTTTTAGTGGCATCAATGGTTATATTGTGAAGTCGATTAATGGAGAGGATGCGCTATTTTATGTAGGCTCTCATCATCCAAAGGTGGGGATTGTTTTAACGTGCATAGCACTCATGTTTCGGGATAAAGCGGTGAAAGAGCCTTCAAGTTCACTATTGATACAAGAGGTAAGAACTGGTGCATAGTTCTGTCTATTTTAATCTTGTCGATGCTTCGCGGATAAAATTAATGTTTGTCTCTGTCGACTCTTACGGATGAGTAAATTGGTTTGTCTAAGTCTTTCATGAAACTAATTTCTCAAACTGAAAACCAAGTTCTCTTTTCCCTTTTCTTCGAAACTCTCTGGTTGAAGCACATAAATCTTTTCATCGAAGTTTTCCACGAAGAAATGCAGTTATCACATCAAACTGCTATAACTTCAAATCAAATATAGCACACATTGCCAGGACTAATCTCACTGTTGAAAGTCGAACCACATGAGAAAATATTTCATTGAAGTCAATGCTTGAGCATATGCTTTTACAACTAATTAACTCGTATTAGTTGGTGTGTTTATTTGGACTCGTGCACTGATTGTATGTTCATTCTCTTCGTATTTAATTGGCAGGGACTATATAGAAAGGCATTGGAAATGCTTAAAGCTCCATCATTGGATAGCAAAGGTTTAGATGGATCTCTGCATATTTTTTTCAGTCCCAGTCTGTTTTATCGATGATTCATTCGTTGTTTTCCTATAACTGTGTAGAAGATGAAGAAAAGGAATATCGCGACGATATCGTGACCCTTGCCGCAGGTGAGAGATCAAGCATATGACAAAATCCTTTTTCATGGATGAACTCGTCTGTTTTTCATTGACACGGTTGGCTTTTCAGGTGCGTATTCGGAAATTCTGTGTATCCAGCAAAACCGAAAGGCTCAAGGAGAGAAAATGAAGATTTGGGCTCGAACCGCATGGAGAAATCAGCGGCTATCACTTGCCGAAGCAGTGGACATAACCGAGCCTCCTTCCAAAGTGCTCGTTATTGATTCTCGAATCGGCAGAACCATATAGTTTCTTTGACCTCGGAGTCTATGTGCATTATTCATGCAAGTCTGTTGCAACATTTTTGTTGTATTAATAAAAGAATAAACTTAGATTTACTTTTTAATTATGGGTAATTAACCAATCAAACTCTATAGTTTGGCCTTTGCAATAAGACAAATTTTGAAAAATCTTTACAGACACCTACGTCCCCAAACTGTGAAAAATGAACGATGCGAATTTTTTCGTCAAAATAAGTAGAGAGATATTCGTAGTTAGCTAAGAGACATCTGTCTTAAGTGAGGGACATCCGTAGTTAGTTGAGGAAAATTTGTTTTAAGCTGGGGACGACATCGTTTTTTAATAATCCATTTTCAACGTCCATCGTAAGCTGAAGGACGTTCGTTTTAAGCTTAAGGACATCCGTTGTAGCTTAGGAACGTCCGTTATGAGTTGAGGAATGTCCGTTTTAAACGAGGGACATCCGTTTTAAGTTGGGGACAATGTCGATACCAGCAACAGATGTCCCCCAGCTTAAAGGACATTCGATTCGTTCATCCGACAGCCAACAACCTTTGGCTACGACTCTGCTCTTATTTAAAATAGCGTGTATCTTACACGTGACCATCTTCAACATAATGTCTGCCAGTGCCTTTGGTCCATCTTTGCCGTCCATCCTCATTGAGGGACGTCTGCCCCTTCATCTAACAACCATTAAGCTTCGTTCGCCAGCGCCCTTCTGTCACGACTTCTCTTTGTTAGTTAGATACTCTCCTGACAACAAAGAGGAAATACCGAGAACGACCATTCAAAATGGACATTCATACTACTTTCTAGAAAATCTGGATAAGTTTTGAACGTCCCTCGTGGTCGAAGGATGTCTGTTGTTGATCTTTGGACGTCGTCGTTGGACAGGCCTTGACGTTAACGTGGCTGCGGGGTTTGCCTCTGTTTTTTTTTTTTTTTTTTACGGAAAGATTTGCGATGTTCATTTCTCATAGTTCGAGTTTTTAGTTGTCGGCAAAATTTTTTTAAGATTTGCCTTGTTGCGGAAGCTAAAGAATAAAGTTTGTTTTGTTAATTTCCCAAAATATTTAATTTTAATTACTTATAATATATTTTAATTCTTATATTAACATAAATATTACTGAACATTAAAATATAAAATTAGAGAATAATTTTTTAATAAAAAAGAGTTCATGAGCCGTCAAAGGGAAGCATGGAGTATTATTATAGATTAACACAAACAATAGACAAAGTTTGAACAATTGTTACATTGATGTTGGACAGGACTGGATTACAAAGGAAGATCGAGACCTTTCCCAACGTCAATTCCAATCACTTGAAGAATTCCCTTGTTCAATATCTGAAGTTTTAGAAAAAACCCAGAAGAAATTTTCAAAGTCTTAAAGCGGCCTGCGAAACCGAAAGGTTTAGAGGGAGAAACTCACCAGTTCTAGGATGAAAATGCCAACTAGCCCAATCATGCATGTTCTTGAATTCCATATTTCAGCTGTCCTTGTAAACCCAAGAAATGGGGGTTCGAATTGGGGCAATACTTTCGGAGTTTCCACCTGAAAATCGAAAATGGAAAGAGGGTTTTTCTTCAATTCTGTGGATGAAAACAGAGAACGAACGAGAAATGCATTATTTGGGAAGGGAAGAAAGAACAGACTCCGGCTGGAAGCTTCGCAGCTTGGACCCTGAATACGATGCGATTCTTGCTCGTCCTCCGACTGAAAGAGCCACTCCGAAACAGAAAGCAGTTGTGGTTCTTACTGCAGAGCGTTGGCGATGGGATTGAATTTGATAGCAGAGCAGACGAAGACGCCATTGATCTGTGACTGCTCTTTCCCCCCTTTCTCTCTCTGAAGTATGTATTGAATCTTATCGAAGTGTTTGGCTCTTGTTGTTGAGAGGGATCTCGACCGGACCCACTTACAAAATCATCCTCTTCTGCGACTGATCCAGAAGATCAACATTCAACAAAGAAAAAGACCGATATGAAGAATGGGTTCAATGGGGCTCAGCATCCCCGGCCCAAAGAGAAAAGAAAGTTGAGCCATTAAAGGACAAGAAGGAAATTACGAACTTTACACGGAACATGGCCCCAATCTTCTGACCATCATGCTTGAGTCTTGACCCCAAGGGTGGCTCAAACCGACCAAACCGAAAAGTTCAATTTGGTTTGAATTGATTTCTAGGGTCCGAGAACTACATTTGGATTGGTTGCAGCAGAGGTAGTCAGTTTGACTGGACCTTCGAAGAGAAGGGGAGCGAGCTTCGGAGAGAAGATTTTGAGTTGATGCAGAGGTAGCTCTTTGTCTTCTGGAGATTAGAAATAAACGGGCAATAAACGGAAGGTGTCTAATGAAAACACCCCATAGTACAAGGTGTTCATTAAAAATTTAAGATGTTGGATAAAAAGATGTCTATAATTGAAGATGTCAGATAAAAACAACCATAATATATATAACTTCATGGGTAGTCAGTTCGGCCAACCGGCCCATAGATTTGATTGGACCTGAAATGATTTTTGTATCGAGTCCCATCGTGGCCGAAGTGACTTGAGTCGTGTTTCATGCAGGCAAGTTGTTTCACTAGCTTTGTCCGATGAGCCTCTAGTAGACTGCCGGCCATGTTGTTGAGACTGAATGTGTAGCACATGACCAAGCGATTGTGTACTAGTCTTTTTCCTTCCGATTAAGATGATTCTTTATGGACACAAAGCACTTACAATTCACAAATGCAAGTGATGTTGTAGTGCATTTTGACATCCACTCTATCTTATGATCTCATTCTTCATCTTGAGTCTTGCTAATTGGACTAACTTAAAACTAGTCTCATCATCCAACTCAAAGTTATTAAGCCGATTTAGGCCAAATTTGATTTAATCTCATCATGATTAATTTTGTACTTAATTTTGAGTGTAGAGACCGCTAATAAAATTTATCAAGTGGGCTTGCCGCCCTTAGGGCACCCATTGTGTAGTTGACTCTATTGTGCGAACACATTAAGTCACGATTCGTAAACTAAACTTTGAACTATCATTTTTTGTCCAGGTCAATCCGAGTCTTAACAGAAGTTCAGATCAAGCAACACCTACTTGATTCCTATGAACTAGGACGACCCATGCTGCTCCCCTACTTAGTGATGAACATTTCAATCTAAAATTTTTTCGAAGTCATGAATTTTTTTCATTGGCCTATTCCGAATTGGAATTGATCTCCTTTTATCATCAATTATCTATTGACAAACTTGCAGTTAATCTCTATGGAAAAATGGGATTTCAATAGGGTAGTTGGAGAAGAGATTACAAGTGTTTGAATTTGAAAAAATTAAATATAATTAACACATATTTATAAGTATGTATAAAAATGTTGGAGGGTTGACATTGAAGAAAGAAAAGAAATCATGGAGGAGTGACACTCTCAGAAGGATTGCACCTCCTGATCTTAACTTTGACTTCGCCTTCCATGGCTGTGTCTCCATCGTGCATGACCTCGCAGCACTGTCTTCGGAGTGCCTGCCACATTCATTCTTATAAAATAATTTATAATTTTGTAGCTCCCAACAAGTCATGAAGATTAAGTAAAAGAAACTTCCTCACCTTCCGCCATAAATTTGGGTTGAGCTTGCAAGTAGAAACTTTAAAATACTGAATATCCAACGCCGGAGCGTAGAAACTCCGATCACAGTCTTTCTCCGATTCATCGACGTACTTTCTGTAAGTAGTCACCGTCCGATCAACCTCGTCCAAGAAATAAAGAGTGGGTCTCTCACACGGGTCGGAACTAACGGGTCGGGTATTAAAAGTGAAAGGCTCAAAACTGGAAGTCCTCCATGATTGAAAAGTGAGGAAAGCAGTTTCTAACTCCTTGGCCGTGGCCAGCCATGGATATAGCTGGACCGAGTATCCCCAAGAGACTGAAATCGTCCAATTGTGGGTCGGGTCGTAGCAAAAAGTATGTTGCAGGGTCCGACTTGGGTCCGTATTGTAAGCCAGAAGAAGATGCTTAACTGAGCCAACTAGGGTTCGTCCTGGATATAAAGATTGGACGTAGTCAAGGTGGTGGAGTGAGACTAATGGAGCCAACGGGTGTGCAGCTAATATCCCGTAAGGATTCCCTTGTACATCCATCTGTCCAATATTTCAAAATAATTCCACATGAACACATCAAAGTTGACCTACAATTTTAAAGAAAAATTTATTAATCTTTTTTGTTATAAGGTTAATTTTACTCTAAATGTTTGGAACTTTTGTACGATTTATTGTCGATATCTGTCGAGAAGTCTAATATTATTTGTTTTGGATCAAAGTTTACATGATTTTGTTCTTAATTTCTCTTAAAAAAATCTTGTACTGGTTGAATCTGAGACTCTACATATGAACCGCTTTCTTCAATCGCTCAAATGATATAGGATTGTGTATCATCCTGCTCTAGATTAGGATTTCACTGATTATCTTGATATTGGGCGACTCTAGCCTAGAATAGGACGAGCTACACATAATATGTTACAAAACTTTCTAACCTGTTCAAAAGTTTGGTTCGGTTTGGTTCTATGCTCAATTGAAATCGAAATAATCAGTTTGATTCTAAATTTTTTGAAACTGAAACCAAACCTATCCACTTTCGGAACCGAACCAAAACCAAACTAATTTTTTTGGTGTTGCTTGTTCTTTTCCAGGTTTGTATTTTTCAGTTTGGACTCAATTTTAGTTGATTTGGTTCATTTTTTGTAACTTTTCAGTTCTAGAATCAATTTTTCATAAATAAAAACCAAACCGGACTAGACTTTAATCATCGGTTCGGTTTGTTTTATCCAGTTGAACGCGAATACCCCTACAAACGAAGTTAGGATTGCTACGAATTTATTTTCTTACGAGTTTTACGAGTAAATTAAGGAAAGAGAACCTGATGAAATCCGAGCTCTTTGGTGACAGGAACACCGATCTCGCTTAAACAAGCTTGAACTTTTTGATCGGAGCCGTAGAGGTCGGCATAGCGGTTGATACAGCCGTCTAATATTCGAACGAGCTCAGCGGCCAGAGGGTAACTGATGGCAAACCCGCCGCCGCCGTAGGCCATCGTGTATGAATGCACCACATCTTGTTCAACACTCTCTGAATTGCCACCGATGTAATACATCTGCCTATGATCATACTTAGCCAGCACATTGACTAAATTATCTGTAAAAAATACTGTATCATCGTCCCCCATTACAAACCATCTCACTTTATCCAATCCTAATTCGAAGCTTTCCTTTACAATCCTCGCTACTCTAATGGCGGATCGGGAACCATACCAGCACGTGTAGTTGAATCTTGACGTATCCCCGGAGATTCTGAACGGCGGTGATGTATCCAGCCAAGAGACGGGGTTTTCCTCTAGCCAAACAAAGCCGCGAGTTACTGTAGGTTTCCACCAGAGCTCTGTGTAATGGCGCCGCCGATCCCAGGTTGAAGCGGAGCCGCCGATCCCGAACAAGAGGTGGGAGATATTAGTTTTTGGAAGAGAACCCACGTCGGAAAAATCATCGTAGATGATTTTCCGGTGAACACGGCGGTGTTGATCTGGGAGAAGGGAGTAAGAGATGAGAGAAATGATTATTACAGTGGAGATAACGAAGGATAATTTGATGAAGAAGGAGACGATATCAGTGGGGAAGACGACGAATTTCAACGCATGTCTGATGGGTTCTTGAATCTTTCTTCTCCGAGAAGACATCCTTCTTTTTTCCCGGAAAATCATCAAAAAACGCGGAAGAAACTATATACAGAGCTCTGAATGGGATCGTGCTGCTGGTTTATTCAGAATCAACGAGTTAGAAAGATTGACGTGGGAGTGAGTGGGTCCCCATGCTAGCTAATCATACACTGTTCCTATAGTTAATTAAGAACATTAACAAATGTTAATATGATAATCCAATAGTGTGAACTCTTAACCCAAGTTCCCTATTTCATGATAGCTGACTCTCGATATCTCTCCGAACGGCGATCACAACACAGTGTTTTATGATTTCGCCGTGCTTGAAACGTTCGGATCTTGATCTAAATGTTACGATGTAATGTTAATTTGACGAATTAACGGGATTTTAAGAATTGTAGAGTAGAGTAAACGGGCAATGTGATGGTGGGATCTACCTTGATTTTGAGATACCAATTCTCCAATGTCCATATATACATATAAGAATAGGACAATAGCTATTAAAAAAGTTTATGAGGAGAGATAAATATAATAATTATAATAAATTGTAAAGATTTAAAGCAATATACGAATAAATGAACAATACATCTTCAACTTCATCTGCACCGTTGATTACTTGCAACACTTCTTACTATTGCTTTCTTTTAAAAAATCAAAATTTTGATACAATTTAAATATATCAACCTATGAGATTAAAGGGAAAATGACAATCCAACCATCTTACTTTGTTATTAATGATAAATCAAGTACTAAATTTTTTTTGCCAACAAATTTAACCACTGAACTATAAAAAATTGACGGAGTAAATACTACGATTACATTTTTCGCATTGTCGTTCTGCGGCGGATCGTTGTTGATCCACAGCGGATCATCATAGTTCAAGTGTTAATTTGTTAATCCACAAAGGATCGTCGTTGATCTGCAGAAGATCATCATAGTTCAAGGGTTAATTTGTTAATATGCAGAGGATTGTCGTCGATCCGCAAAGAATTATCATAGTTTAGGAGTTAAATTGTTAGATCGTCATATTATTTATTGTCTTCTTTGGAGAAAAACAGAGACAACACAAACAAACTGTTAAATTTCGTGTTTTCAAGTGAAACTAGTTCACTCTGGTTGTTCCGCATCGAACAAGGTTTTTGTAATTTTTGGGAAAAAGAAAAAAAAAAGGAAAAATTGTTCCATCTGCCATTCGTCTTGCTCATGAGATATGTTTTCTTTATCGTTTAGCTGCCGTCATAAACAATTGTCTCGTTTTTCATTTTTGTTTGGACTTCTCCAGAGCAGTTGTGTCTCTGAATAACAGGTTCGTCATTAGAGAGTTTTCTATTTATCATCAGTCGTCATAGATCATGTACATTGTTGTTCTCCACTCTCGCTGTCAAGCCTTTTTGATTGGGGCTGCCGCAAGTGTGTCCTTTACAAAATTGGATTTTTGTTAAAGATAAAAATCATTGAAAATCATTGGAATTTTTGAAAGATTTTTGGGAGATCAAATTTGATGATTTATAACAGATTTAGAATTGCGGGAATATCTCAATCTTGGAGATTGTTTTTAGTTGAAATTCAAATAAGGTTTGAATTTTGTAATATTTGCGATTATTCTGACAATTTGATTTGATTTTTAGGATGATTTGTTATGACAAAAATATATGAATTTTGGGGATATCTTTTGGAATCTTGTGATATCCATAGTTTTCCGCTTCAATTTGTGAAGTGAATATTTTATTGAAGCCAGTGATTTTTAGTCAAATATTTTGTTTAATAATGTGTTTTTGTAGCGATGAGATCTTTGAAGTAGATCTTCAACTTTTAAATCGGTATTCGATATTTCGTTATGCTAAGATAACGATAGTAGAATTTTAAAAGATTTTGAAGAAGAGATTTGATATGGTAGGTCAAAAAGCGAAATATATTCGCACAGATTTAAATGATGGGATTTGAAGATGTTATCATTGTGGTTTAAATGTTTTTAAACTTTGTTAGTATCAGTTGCTGAATTTACCTTGAAGACTTTTATATTGGTGATCTGTATATTTATTTGAGACTGGAGGTGGACACTCATTGCAGATCTTCTTTAAGGGTGTGGAAAAGGAAACTTTAAAGATTTAAAAATTAGTTCCTTGTATCATAATGACATAATTCGTTTCGATATGGAGATTGTCAGAATTTAAGGTTGTGAATTCGCTTTATTGGGTCGGGCTGATGAGCAAGCGCTATGGATCTCTTTTATAGAATTCATGTCAAGGTGGAGATTGTTAGATTTTAGTGTGACCCGAATTCGATTGGGTCAGACCGGTAGACCCGCATTGTAGATTTCATTTAAGGTTTTATTTTCTCTATAAATTGATGTAAGTTAGAGTTGCAAAACTCGCGGTTGTATTTTGATCTTCAAACTTAAAAACCTGGTTTTGGTTCCTGCTGGGAGAGAACCAGGAATTTTGGTTCAATTTTCGGTTTTGGTATCTCAAAACCGACACACCGAAACCGACCCGTGTAATATATTTAGGGTCAGGGTTGAAAGCTGTTCTTTAGTTCTTCGAGTTCGCGCCACTTCTCTTCATCCCAAACCCAGGACTGCTACTCGGACTCATCGAGTTTTGCGGCGAAAAAAGCTTGGACAGATTGAATCGAACTCCATCAGGAAGACGGCAGCTGCAGTGGTGGGGAAGATCGACTAGATGAAGTTGTCTGTTCCAAGAATGTGAGTCTCGGTCGCCAGTCGTCGCTCGGTCTCGGTCTCCAGTCGTCCCTCGATCTCTGTAGCTCGGTCGCCAGTCCAGTCGTCCCTCGATCTCGGTCTCCAATTGTCCTCGGATCTCAGTCGCCAGTCCTCCCCGATCTCTGTCGCCAGTCGCCTTAATCCATAAAACTCAAAGTTCTTTTTGTGTTTCAGCTGACTGTTTTTTTTCTGGCTTTTGGTTTCTGCGTAGATTTTTGTTTTTGTTGTCATCTGTTTGTCTGTTTGTGCAAATTAGTTTCTTGGTTGAATGTTTTTGGGATTTCACTTAAACGGATATCTGTTCCTGAAATTTCACTTAGTTGATTCATGATTGAAGCCCTAGAGCTAAACATGTTCTTCCGATTCACTTTAGGAACGATTGAGCTCACCTCTATTAGTCGGTTCTGTTTTGATCTACAGCAGAACCAAATCGAACCATGCACACTAGATAGCCAGCCAGCCCTAAGAGGAAGAGACATGAACAAAGGGGAAAGAAGGGAAAGGGTTGAACAGGGTTGATGTCCCATGGTATTTTCTTCTCAAATTTATTGCGAGTCTCCGACCACAATTTCTTTGTCCGTCATGGAACTGTTAAATTTAGATGGCAAATACCGAATAACTAATCTAGCTAGTAGGCGATGACGACGAAGAATTCAGATGTTTTATAATCGATTAAAAGTTTCGATCAAAGGATAATCTCCGACTATGCTAGACAATAATTTTCTGTAGAAATTGGGTGTCGATTCAATCAAAGCCCACTTCTACATTTTAACCACAAGGATTGTGATGTTTTCTTATTCTCACGGCCAAATGCAATGCCCTCAATCCACATTTAATCAATGATGATAGAGTTTCACATCGAGCTGATCATGTTCAACATAAATGCTGGAAAATTAAAGAAATGGTCAGAAATACCAGATAATCTGAGAATCGATTAGAAAATCGACCACCGGCCATGGCTTCTGTGCTCCCGTTGGTTTGGGGAGGGGCTAGAAACGTGATTCTGATGCTGGTTCTGTTCTATGAAGTTTCCTCCCTGCCCTCTTCCTTCCAATAGAGGATTCCCTAGCCAAAATGCAAGTGCAAGGCCAACAATCCCTAAGATAGGCGCGGCAGCAGTAAGAACAAACCATCTTCCTCTGCCTCTATTTGGCATAGCGCGATTAATTGTAGAATCGACAAAATTCACAGTTTCTTGCTGATTTGATTCATTTTCTTCTTCTATGTAAGCTGTGTCAGATGGAACAGATGAACTGTTCTGACCTGCTGTACGCTCCTCAATTCTATGCAACTCCATTGCAGTTCTGACATTTTGCTTTTGCTCCTCGTAATCCTTATCGTCAGTCGGAAGCTCATATCGGCAAAGAGGGCATGAATTTCGAGAACTCAACCAGGGTAAGATGCAGGAAGGGTGATAAAGATGAAAGCAGGGAAGCTGACTTACAACAGTCCCAGTGGATAACACCTCCTTGCAAATTGCACAGGCTGACCCATCATACTTCTGATTGTCTTTACCAATAACAAGCTGGGGAAGTCTTTCCACAAACGCTATGGCTGCCGGAGGTGTTCCTCTTCTCGAGCTGTTAGTTTCGGCAAGAAGCTCAAGTAATTCTTCTAAGTTTCTGGCATCGAGATAATCACCTGGATTTCCAATAAATGCTTGTAATCCGGATAAATCTGTGCTTGCATGATTGCTTTGCGAAGTAGTTTGTCTTCCCCTCCTCATACTCCAATGAAATGTACCCTCATCTTCTGGAGATTGAAGCTGTTGAAGCCAGTTAGGATTATTGCTTTCGTTTAGACTGGAGCCCATAAAACTTTGAGGCTCTGCTCTTGAATCAGGAGAATCTATGACATAATCTGAATGAGCTTCCTCTTCCTCCCATTCGCCATCTTCCTCCCCTTCTTCCTCTTCTTCTTCCTCCTCTTCCTGATCCTCTTCTCCCTCCTCTTCGTCATATGCGTTCCATAGGTTAAAACCAGTGCGCATGGGATCAATATCAGTATCGCTATCACTACCAACATCGTTGAGTTGAGCAAACAAGTCCACACCCAAGAATGTACTTCCGTCAATTGAAGCATCGGATTCACCCCCATAAGTACTAAAAGAAACAACATCACTATCACCATGGCGAATCCTATAATGACTTAAACTGAAATTCGATTCACTCTCCCAGGAAGAATCAAAATAATCCGCACCTTCAGCGTCAGCCTCAGACAGTCCTTGGCCCCATCTACTTGACCCACTTGGAGTAGTTTGGTTGCTTGCGTGCATTATTCTATCACCAGCCTCATCCTCATTTGAAGAGATTATGGATTGATTCTGCCTTGCCAGATTGATTATGTGTGAGAACTGCCGGGAAAAAGTATACTCCATTGACTCTGAACTGTTATGTCTAGTTCTCCTTCTTGATGACATCCTGGGATGAGAATCCTGAATTGGGTTTTCAATGTCTTCAAGAAATAGAAATTTACAGTCCCCACATAAGTTCACTGTTTCACGATCCCAAGATGCCTCGGAACTGGGTGAAAGGACTCTTTGGCAAAGACCACATATCAGAGACTGAGAAGCATGGTTGACCGCCATTTCACTATCTGGGCGTAGATAAGCACTAGATTGAGATCGGTTGGGTAAATTTCCTTGTGAATGTTCATCCATTTGAAAACTAGACCAAAGAGTGAAGAAATGAAAACATATCAAAAAACTACAATAACAGGCGAAAAAAGAGATGGGAGTGGACTGAAACTCAACCATAACCAGATTCTGGTCCGCAATTGAAGTTTATTCTTAGACATACCGGCTTAAGACCAAAAAACAACAAACGAATGCATAGAAAACAATTATAAGCCATTCAGATCAAGAAAGATGAGCAATAAAATCGAAGAGTGAAAATCAGTTTGGTAAATAGGAAAATTAAACTGAAAATGGCAAGAAATCCTAACCTGATTATGTAGTTCCAATCAACAAAAGAAAAATACGCATCAGTTTAGATATAAATCTCAAGAAGTGAAACATAGGAGTGAACTAATATGAACAAACAAGTAATTACAGTCAAGAACGTTAACTCCTTCTAAGCTTAGATGAATGTTCAAAGTTAACTCAGATCAAAATCTTACAACCACATTAACAATATACTTTAAACAATAATTTAGGAAAGAAGTCCTCGACTTATCTTTCACCAATTCACCTTTGGATCATCCAAATTTTGTGATAGAATAATAAAACAACAGTCTTACGTTAAACCAAATATCTGTTGAAATCTTCAAAAGATAGTCAATACATGACAGCAAAATAGAACACCCCAGGCCATAAAACTTGATCTTCCCTCATTTTCTATGTACAGAGAGCTGAAGCTAATAATTTTTTCGGTGATATTATCAAGAACAAGGGTCAAATAATCGACATCCAAGTAAAAGAAAACACAATCGAAAATTACACAGAGAAACCCTCTTTTGGAGGAACAGAGAAACAAGGATCGATGTCAATAATAGTCCCGAAAGATCCCAGAGGACGTAGAAAGCAATTGACTGAAGTTTAGATGGAAATACGTTAAGAGAACGAGGAAAAAGAGGATATAAGCTCTCACAAGTAGAAAATCGGAAGAGTTAGAGAAACAATTTGATCCCCAGCTGCGGATTTCTCCAAAAACGAACCGAAACCGAACTGGAACGACGACCGAGAGGATTATTCACGAGAATCTGTATCCATCAGATGCCCAAGAAGAGAAGAAGATAGCGAAAGGGTATTTGGAGGATTGCGCTTTGGTTCCCTCAGAATCAGAGTTGAGATATTCGGAAAACATCAAAAGGGTGGGTGGGACTGAGTTTGGGTAGAAAGAGAAAGTGATTAAAGGTAGACCATGTTCAAGTCTTCTTCAACAAACCTCGCCGCATTCCAAGGTTTGTCGATTCTCAATTTCTATCTTTACCCCAACATCCATCAATGGTGATAACGCTCTAAAGTATATTATGATAGCCATAGGTAGATTAATATAATTATCAATAAATAAAATTATTATTTCTTCTTAACTCTTTGAAGCTAATTGTTTATTCATACCACTCGAGTTTTGAACGATTGAAGAAATTACTTTGTAGGGTTAGCTAAATATTTGAACAACAATTGCTTCATCCAAGCGTGTGATAGGTTTAGTTTAAACTAGGTAAAATGATATGAATGATATGCTTCAACTTTCAAAAAAAAAAATTGAACTAGATCTTAATTTCCTTTTTCACATGTTTCAAAAATTGATCAAAACTGAATCAACCAGCGTTATCCTTAATTTTTTTTATAGGAAATTTACAAAAAAGCTTCTGAACTTTAGGATCAATAACACACCAAACTTTAAAGAAATTTTGTGAACAATTAAAACTTTGAACTATAGAAAAAGACGACGCAAGCTTCACAGTCATGTTTTTTGTCAAAAAAAGGTCAAGGGCAAATGCTGCAATCCTGTTAACGTCAAAGACCATTTAACGAGAACATTTAAGGATCAACAATGGATGTACTTTAACAACTAGGGACGTCCAAAGCTGATCCATGAATAAGGGCGTCCTTGGGGCCATCGTAAGGTCGAGGGACTTCCTTGTTGGGCGCTAGATGAAGAGACGGACGTCCTTCAACGAGTATGGATGTCTAGGATGGGAGAAGGGGCGTTAGTAGATGAAGGTTCATGCTCGTTGGGATGAACGTCCCTCCATGAGAATTGATGGTTAAGATGGAGTTAGGTCATTCTCCAAAGGCGCTGGCGAACGATAGTTCATGGTCGTTGGATCAAGGAACTGACGTCCTTCAACGAAGATTGACAACCAGGATAGAGGATGACCATTCTCCAAAGGCGTTGGCGGACAAAGGGTCATGCCTATTGGTTCAAGGGACGGACGTCCCTCAACGAGTATAGGTCCGTCCCTCAATGAGGATGGACTTCCTTCACTTATGACGGACGTCCCTCGTCTCACAACGGATGTCCCTCGGCTTAAGACAGACGTCCCTCCACCAACAACGAACGTCCCTCCACCAATGACGGACGTCCCTTAGCTCATAACGAGCATCCCTGTAACGACCCAATTTTTCTTACATTTGAAAACGTATAAAATTTAAAATTTTTTTTTTTCTTTTGTGAAGGAAGACTTTTCATTATTAAAAATATTTTTTTGAAATAATACAATAAATAGAAATTTTTCTGAAAATATTTATAAAAAACACACTGGAAAATCAAATAAGTAAAATAGAGCATTTTAGAACAAAATAGATAACTCATTTCCTTTTTCCATTTAAATACAATTACAAAATTTTTACAAGTCATTTCTTTTACACCCATTAGCCTAATCAGCCACAAGATCTGCCTGTGCAAATTCTTCATCAACTGTCCTTGAACCGTTTGCCTATTTCTCATACATACCTACATCATGGGTAAAAAAATGAGTCTAACGCTCAGCAAGGAATAGAATGAAATACAATATTCATACTAAATGTGTACTTACACAGTTTGTTACCTTTACATTTTATTATCGTTACATTTCGTTATCTTTACATTTCATTATCTTTATGGTCATGTGGCTTAACCGTCACTCTCAAGAAGATACATCTATCAGGGGTGACACCACCATGAATAGGGGTGGAAACGGTTCGGTTCGGTTCGGTTTTTGGTTAAATTCAGACCGAACCTATTAGGTTAGGTTTTTTTTAAGGAGACCGAAAGTGAACCGAACCAGATGGTGAACTGGTGAGAAAACCGAGGTCTCGGTTCGGTTTTATTTGGTTTGGTTCACGGTTTGGTTTTCGGTTTTCGATTGAGACCTATTAGGTTCGGTTCTAGGCTCGGTTTTCGGTTCGGTTCGATTGTACTAAAAACAAATATCAGATCAATACTATGGCAGAACTAAGAGAATTAAGAAAAACAGTATGTTACTTCATAATTTTCAACAAAACACTGAAACTGCAGAGAAATGACCAGAAATCAGCAAGAAAAAAATAACAAAATGCTATAAATCAAAATGAAATACCCAAGAATTAGATCAATACTATGAAACTGCCAACAATTATCTGGACTGGGAGGTCTATTCCTCTTCATTTATGAAGTTGCTATGACTTTTGTGTTTATATTGATCATGCTGCTATAAATTTCTTTTGATTTTATGTATAATTTGCTATCTGTTTTGGCTCTGTTTCAGATTGTTATATGTATATATCCAGATTAACTATTGAAGAAATTAGATTCACTTATAGTGAATGGAAGATCTGATGTTGGTTGTCATAACTGCGTCAATAGAAACCAAAATCAATATTCAAGAGTCTTAATCTACTTTGCAGAGATGATTTGTCAATAGAAACCAAAATCAATAGTCTTAATCTACTTTGCAGAGACGATTTGTCAATAGAAACTAAAATCAATAGGTAATCACCCACATTAGATTGATGACATTCAGAAAACAATCGAAACCTAAGATCACCATTCAGCCAGATCAGAAATTTGAAGAAAGAGAGACAGAGAATACCTCACAACGATTGGTGTAGCCCCAATATGAAAAACGACTTGTACCATAAAATGAAACAAAATCGAGATTCAGAAATTTGCATCACAAATTTCTCTTGAGAAAACAGAAACAAAACATAGACTTTACCTGGGAACTGGGAAGGAGACGCTGTCAACCTGTGAAGCTGAAGAATGAAGATCACTCGACTATGCGGGCTGCAGGGGGAAGAATGAAGACCACTCGACTCAGAACTCTCACTCACAGGATGCACGCACCAGCCAGGGGATGCGGGTTCTGCGTTTGAACTGAACTTCAAGAGTGCAGACTGGCGACTGCCTTCAGCACGAGCCAGGGGATGCGGGTTGAGGATGGATCTCTGATCCATTTGTAGCATCTCTGGCCGATAGTGGCTGGTGGGAGAGTCTGGGAGGAGGAGGACTGGCCGACAGGCTGGTGGGAGCCTGGGAGGAAGTGGAAGCACACCGCTCGAAGCCTCGAAGAAGAAGGAAGGAGAAGGCTTCTGGCTTCTTCAGGAAGCAAGTCAATACTCGGTTATATTCGGGTTACCCGGTTTTCCAACAGGGAACGGGACAACCAAACCAAATAAGCTCGGTTCAGTTTCGGTTCGGTTATAAATAGTAAAACTGCTTATTACAACTGAACCGTGTAATTTAGCACGGTTCGGTCCGATTTCTCGGTTCAGCCCGAACCGTTTCCCACCCCTAACCATGACATTTCGTTATAGAGAAATGATACATCTTAGGGTCATGTGGCTTAACCGTCACTCTCAAGGAAATACATCCATCAAAGATGTCACCACAATGACCGTCACCAATCTCCTGTGTTGTGCAAGCGAGGGGGATCTTTAGAGCGAGAGAAAGGGTACATTTTATGGCCCATAAGACTTAACCATCACTCTCAAAGCGATGGACCGTCACATTTTCTCCCGAATCCACACAAGCCTATTTACGTTTATTCGCTCATTCATTAACATGTCATGCATATGTCAACATTTTCATGAGCCCTATTCATAATGCATGTATATCGTGTCATGTTCAATTCACATCAATGTACAGAGTATACAAAGTAAAATATATTATTGAAGCTATAATATAACTGTGCATGCTTAAATTAAACAAAGAGCAGTTCATATAATAATTGATAGAGGGCAATTTATATGCTATTTGATAGAGAACAATTTAATTAATAGAGACAGTTCGCAAAACAAAGAGATAACTAACAAACCACAAGGCAATCCAAGTTATCCATATAACAGTGCATAATTAACTAAACACAGAGCAGTTTACATCCTAAATAACAGAGATGAAATGTAACGACCCGGATTTTCGTAAATTCTTTAAAATACGTAAAAATTTGAATTTTCTTTTTGAAAGTAAATCAGAGTGCGTCTAACCGGATCGCTACTAACTCTTTCGCAAAACTCAATATAAAATCACATTTATTAAAACTTATGCGGAAGCGTGAAATCAAAACCATTAATGTAAAACGTTGTGGAAGCATGAATACAATTCAATTAAAGAAACCAAATCATTTAAATATGATTTATTACAACTTAACTTAATTAAAACAGTTTTTCTTTTACCCTTTTTATGTCTAGCCAGCCGTGAGCATCCCTCGAGCGTGCAAACCCATCATCCATGCTTGCTATTGTTTGTTCTTTATTTTTGCTACTCCTAGTTCAAGCATTCCTCTACGTACAGTACCTACATCTACACCACAAGCAACTGTAAGTCTAAAAAGACTTAGTAAGGAAAAAAGGAAATGCAATTATAAAATGCCTCTCTTTAGTTCATTTGGAATGGGGGCCACCAAAACCAATTCTTTCATTTACGTTTTCTTTCTTTCTTTCTTTCCTTTCTTTCTTTCTTTGCTTGCTTTCTTTCTTTCTTTCATTTCTTTCTTTACTCGTACTTCGAGCTGGAGATTAGAAGACCTGTATGGGATGGTATAGTGGGTCGGACCTAACCTCTTGTGGATAACTAGGTCCCATTCCCAATATGGTAGGGGCATTTCCTAATTATCAGACTAGGACCGCTACCCATCCGCCTCCTAACTCCCTTTTCTTTTCATTCATTTCCTTTGTCTTTTCATTAACATTTTTCTTTCCTCACCATGCATGTGAGCACCACCCCCGTGGGAGTACTCCCTACTTTGTTTCTATTACATGATGCATGAACATACATTCTCAACCTAACATGATGCATGATGCATATAACATAACTTTAATAATTAAAGGGCGCACATAAGTAATTGAAAACAAACTATAATAGAAGCACATAGAGTTGAAAGTACAGGTAAAAGGAAGTAACTGAACAATAGCAATTGAAACGCAATACAATGAAGACTACTGATACTAGAACAATGCACAATAAGAAGCATTCATAATATTAAATTATAGAAATTATCATACTAATTATCCTAGTTAACTTCCTAATCCATTTACATGCTTCTTACGTTTATATCACTAAGTCATTATTCTAATACATTATCCTATTAATTTAAAACGCTCCCACATTGATTTTTATACTTGTATTCCACTTAACTATTCATGTCTTGGTTTAATAGAAATTAACATGCTAAAGACCTAGAACCGTAAGCAGTACAAGAAAACAATTAACAAAACATCTATTCACTTAGTCAATGAAACTCTTAACTCTTCCACATTTCATTCATTTCTTTTTTTTCCCTTCTTTATTGTTCTACTCTCTAGTAAAGTAAGACAACGATTATGTAATTGAAGTGCGCATTAAGAAAGTAACTATAAAATAAGACATCGTTAATGAAATTGAAGTGCGCACATAAAAGAAAATAACTGAATTAAGAAAGCATATAAAAGAAGCGACAATAACAGGACAAGCACACAGAGGCAAGCAATAACGTTGGAACACCCAATAGCGTTCAGCATAACAAGGGAATCAATTATAGAACTAACTGGGAACATGTCTGGATATACATATAAATCACAATAATAAGGAGATATGACCGATCACAAGTGATGTACACATAGAAGTAAGCATAATTTAATTAACATATTCAAGAGGAATTATAATTATCATCTAATTAATTATCCTAATTAATTTACATGCTCAAGGTTATAATTGGTTATTCTAGTAAATTTACATACTCGATTAGAGATTACGATATTCTAACAATTTACCATAGTTGATTAACATGTTCATTCTAGTTAATTGCATGCTAATTAAACATATTCATGTAACTTAACTTACGCATATTACTACCAATTCACAATTTAGTTAACCAGGTTATTAGTGAAGTATGACGTGACTATGTTAAATTAATATACTATTATTTCTCTAACTATTTGCATGCTCAAGATTAGTTAGCTACAATTGATAAATAAACATGACATAACTTAAATCTATTGATTAAACATTCTGCTCAAGTTAGTTAATTAAACATGCTTACAAATTTAGACATGCTATCAAAAGCTAGACCCTAGTTTATTTTCCTGCATCAAGAATTTATTACAATTATGCTTGATTGGTCAACAAACATGCTCAATTAATCAATAAACCTGTTCAACTGTATATAGCAGAATATGTACAAGCTGAATGAAGGAATCATGCTAGAACGAAGTAAGAATCTATCATGCTCTTAAATAGAATTGACGACAATTTAATACGACGAATATATATACTACCACAAGTAAAGAACAAAAGGCAGTAGAGAACTCTTCTCAATTCATTCATACTCATCGCCATTCATACTCTCACCATTCTATGCTCTTCACCTTCATCCTTAAGCATTCGTCACTGAAACTAAACATTTGTATTAAAGAGAATAATTGATAACAAGGAAGCTACACTATCAAACAATCAAGGAGGCAATGAGAAGATATTATCTAAGGAATCGTGACAGTAAAACAACCAAGAAACTAATAGTAGTAGAGCAACCAAGGAACTATCAATACCATCAACTAACAGTTACTAACATTAGGAATAAGATAATCATAGAGCACTTAACATAAACTCACGCACCCATACTTGTGGTGTAGGGCCTCAATGGCCAAAACAATCCTTAATCCTTACCTCGCAACTTGTCGCGCATGCACACTTAATGTTGTCCTTCACTTTCCTTTTTCCAATACTAGGCGAGAAGACCCGAACCGTCCAGATCAGGTCGGACATACCCGAGTCAGTCATAACCGGGTCACAGGTCGGCTACATCCTGTCCGGATTCACGCGACCCCATCGTGAATCTCCGACTATCCAGACGACGCACCATTCATTGACACCAATCATGACCGGAAATCGACAGATCGTTGATGGTTGACGCCAAATCCGGCAACCCATCCCTCACGCCTAAACGATCTGTGAAGTCCGACACATCCCCGATGACCCGAGCCTTAGCTATGACCCCTAACGTCAACAGCCTCCTGCACGCCGCCGCCCGCGAAATCCACCAGCGCAACCCACTTCGTCGCAGCCGTCCGTCATCGTCGCTCGGAGACCATCTCGTTCGCTGGATGTCGAGACCCGCGACGCCTCCTGCTCACACACGTCGCCCCTCTCCCTTCCGATCTCTCTCTCGCAGGTCTAGTCTCTCCCTCCTCTCATTTTCTTAATTCCTCTCTTTAAGTCTTGTTCTGCAGATCCGAAATGGCCGGAGGCCAAAACAGAAATCTCTCCCTCTCATATCTCTCTTCACGTTTTCTCCTATTCCAAATAGAATACTTAACCTAATTTTTAACTTCTCCCTCTTTATCCTTTTTAATCAGAATTAATACAATTTAATTAAATCCCACTATAATCCAAATTTCCATCTTAATGTCACCCATTTTCTCATTTCGTCAAATGGTCGAAAACCAAACTAAATGAGGAATGCTAAACCGATTCTCTAATTGAATCGGTTCAGTTATATAACGACAAACCCCACTTATAAATATTACTCTAATTAATCACATATAGATTATAATTGAATTTAATTACTATATATTTTATTTTAATTATATTAATTCTTATAAATTATAGTCTCATCGAACGAACATACCTTTGGTAATACCCCGATAATTATCTCACTTAAAAAGTCGGGGTGTTACATGAAACATATGCTAAATAACAAGACATAATAGTTCATATCCATTAATTTAGAGGGAGCGGTTATATGAAAATCA
Source organism: Begonia loranthoides (assembly GCA_022433065.1). Lineage (NCBI taxonomy): Eukaryota > Viridiplantae > Streptophyta > Magnoliopsida > Cucurbitales > Begoniaceae > Begonia > Begonia loranthoides. Next base: position 13,301,513 of record CM039476.1, on the reverse strand, counting down.
ACAGAGGAATATCAGTTCATGTTACTTATTAATAGGAGCAATTCACAGAATCGAGAAATAGTCATCATAAGTAGAACATCCTCCAATGAAAAGAATCCAAAACTAGCAGATTAACATTTCAAAATAATCCCTTCTTGTTTAGCATTTCTCGGTTAACAGTAATCACAAAAATATTTCTAAGTTCTCCATTAGATTATAATCAGCAGAAATAAATTCGTCTAACAATCGACATAGTATAGTCCACAAAAATCAACCAAAGCAGTATTCAACACAACAGCAAAATCACAAAATCCCATAATGTAGGGCCTCCACCAGCCAACTACACCCTATTTCTTACCTCACTTAACGATTTTCACAGCCGAAAGCTTCCCCTCATGCCAAAAGCAGCAATCTTTCCTTCCTCACGTTCTCGGTGCCTTTCTCCCGCTTTCCTTCGCTCTTCCTTTTTGTCCTTAACGAATTCCAGAATCTCCCACTTTCACTTCTGTCTTCATTTAATAAGGAGAGAAATCTCCCAGTGACGTCTCGACGTCCTTGAGATCCGCCAGAAACCCTTAGGTGGCACCGCATCCGATTGTCAAATATACCAGCTTATTGATTAAGGAAGATTTCGAAATCGAATTGCTGAAACGATCGCTAACAGAAGGCCAAAACCTCAGCTGAAAAGGGAGCAGATTCCTTTTAGAAGGATTGCGTAGCTGCCACAGTTTGCCGCTCCTAGAAATAAACGTGAAGGACGTCTGTTTTCCATAAGGGATGTCCCTCAACGTGAATCTCATGGTTTACACTTCGTCCGACATCTCTTAGGTCTCATATGACGGTCCAATCTTCGCTATGAGGGACGTCCGTTCCTCAATGAGGGACGTCTATTCCTTCGCAATAGGGATGTCTGTCAAACCCAATAGATGACTGTCTTCTTTTTTGCTATGAGGGACGTCCGTTCCTCAATAAGGGACGTCCATTATCCCTATATTTTAGACGTCTTTCATTCCATTTTGAACGTCCGTCATTCCTTAGAGTCCGTCAATTCAGTTGCCATGAGGGACGTCCGTTTCTCAAATGAGGGATGTCCATTCCTTCCTAACACCATTTCTCTTTTCGCTCCAAACGATGCCGTCCCTCTTAAACTTAACGCCATTCTTCTATTCTTTTATTTCGGACATCCTTCGTCCATAAAGGATGTCCAACGTTTCCCACAACGACATCGTTCCACTTACATACTAATGCTTGCCTTCACAAAGAACGTCCGTCCAGTCAAGGGGCGTCCATTTCTCTATATCGGTCGTCCGTCCCTCTATGAAGGACGTCTGTTGTCTTCTTACTTCGAATACCTGTCTTTCCTTAACGACGTCCTCCTTTCCCAAAGGCACTCGTCGACCTTCATACAATAAAGGACGTCCGTCCCACTACAAGGGACGTTCGCCCAAAAACACCATTGCCTTATTTCTTCCAAAAATGCCACTGTTATAATTTAACCACCGCCACTCACCATCCTTCACTTTCACCTTTTATTGTATTTTTAATCTCTTCGCTTTATTTAAATTCTTTAATTTAACCACCCACAATAATATTCCTCTAATTAACCCTAATTATCCCCCGACAAATCCTCTAAATCGTAATCCACAAATTATTTTCTCTATAATACCCCCATAATTACTCAAACAATCCGATTACACCTAATGACTTCTTAATTATACTTATTAAATTTCGCTACAAAAAGTCAGGGTATTATAGTCCCTCCACTTATGATATCGTTTAGTATTAAAGGATGTCCGTAGATGTTAAGAGACGCCCATTGATATTGAAAATAGATATTGTTTAGTATTTAGAGACGTTTATATTGATGAAAAACATGACTGCAAGATTTGCATAATTCTTTTTATCATAGTTCAAGATTTTAGTTGTCCCTAAAATTTCTTCAAGATTTGACGGTTGCTTATTCTAAAATCTAAGGTTTGTTTATACAATTTTTTTTTTAAATTTTTAAAAATTACAAAAACCACGTCAAAACATCATATGATTCTAAAACCCACTTAGTTCGATTACGGTTTCCAAAATTTGAGAGACGAAATATGGGTACAATCCCAAATAAGTGGTGACCGAATCAAACTGGACAGGTCCCACTTAGCCCCTCCCAATTAAAATTGATATTTCCACTCTACTTTTTATGGTTAAATATCAAATCACGAATAGTAATATGTTATGTAATTAGTTGAATATAGATCTGATACACGTCACGTAAATAAAAAAAAAACATAGTAGTTAGAGTTAAACCCCACAATAGTCTTCCAACTAGAGATTGAAATTAACATAAGGGAAATTAAGAATCACTGTAATTTATAGTCAATGACAAATCAATTAGTAAAGTATTTTTGCTAACAACTTAACCATTAAACTATGAAAAATAAACTCTAAAAACATTGTTGTCACATTTTTCGTTAAAAAACATTGTCGTTTCTTTGCAGAAAGTTCTTTTTCCGTTGCGGAAAGTGAGTCGTTGAAATAAGACTCAGGAATGTCGTATTTTCCCTAAGGAAAGATGACTTTTTGCTATAGAAAGACAACGTTCTACCGAGAAAAGTTGTCTTTCCGTAGAGGAAAGTCTACAGATAAAGAACAAATTTATTATCTTCTTCATATAAAAACACGAACAATATAGATAAGTTGTAATTCTCCCATGGACAGTAAAACAATTATAAATCATCCGAAATTTTTACATTATATATTCTTTTACAAACTCTTATAAATTATAAAACTAAAAAAATTAAAATCAACTTATACAGTATTTTATCAAATCCATTCTCCATAAATATTAACTATTTTTGACTATAAGTCTCGAGTTGTTGTAGTTTTTTCTATGAATATTAGCTCTCGAGTTATCAGAAAGTTAATGGTGATATTTGATTTATTCACTTAGCATAATTCAGTGTTTAAATTGTTAATAAAAATTATTTAATGGATAACTTATTATTAATTTTATAGTACATTGATTGTTTTGGTAATTTTTCTTAAGAAAATAAAATTTATTCATCCTCAATTCTCTCTGCCTACACCAAGCGGCCTAAGTTGGTGTTATTATTATGTTTGTGTTGGTGTCAGGGAAAGTGAACCCACGAATTCCAACTACCATGTTCAAGTCTGCCTTTCTTTTTGGATTCTTTCTCTATCACAGCTGGTGTGGGCAGAACCAGATTCTGCAAAACGATCCGAATTTGATGGCCACGGTTCGATATTGAAACCAATATGTCCAATTTTGCATTTTTTTATTTTGATTTTGGGTCGAGAAGAAATTGATGATCACGTTTAGATTTTCGATTTTTGAAGATTAAACTATGGTGCTAAGTTGAATCGGTCGATCAAATTTTCAACTGAAATTCAGTTTCGACCCGAACAACTTGACTTATGCTTGGCCAAACTTATATTTTAATAAAACATATTTGTTTAAATTTTCTTTTAAAACGTAATAGAACCTTAGCAAATTTTACGATTTGCCCTGGTCGTAATTTCATTTTAGTGAAATCGAAAATGGTTGTTTACGTTCGGTTGTTGCTCAAAACTGAGCCAATTCAACCTAAGCCGAGCCCTACTCTCAACTACTAATTGGTACAAACTAAGTTTTGATAATGACTATTTAGTGTCTTATGATTAATGAAAAGTTTAAAATGTTCGGTCGAAATGAAATTAATAATTTATATTTCTTAACATAGTTATGCATGCGTAAACAAATTTTTTTATTAGTACTTACATGCGAATATATAATTTTTGAAAAATTAACAAAACAACCACTGAATTAAAGGATCAATGACAAGTCAACCACTAAAAAATTTTCCATCATTCCCACGGTTGAGTGTTTTATTTGTTAGAAAAAATTATTTTGTGGTTGACTTGTCATAAATTTTATAGTTCAGTGGTTGTTTTGTTAATTTTCCTTAATTTTTGATTGAAATAGTTATTTTACAATGCATGAATTTAAACTTGTGATCTCCTATTTTGATATTAAGATTAAGGGAAAATGACAAATCAACCATCGTGGTTTACGGTCAATGACAAGTCAACCACTGTGGTATGTTTTCTAACAAGTTAACCACCAACGTATGTGAAAATGACAAATGCACCATCGCTGTCCGTTAAAAAAAGCTGATGGCCCCACCATGTATGCCTGGACGCCGCGGCGTCCAGGCAATTTCTAGCCTGGACGCCTTTGCCTCCAGGCCATTTGCGTCCCTCTGTTAAGTCAGCAGAATACATAATGTTAATTCAGCAGAATACATAATCCGAGTGGTCTGCGATATTCGCATGTATTCTATCGTTTTCCCTTTATTAGCTAACCCTAGAGAAGTCTGAGCTGCGCTGAAGCGAGTAGAGAAAGGAATTTTGGAAGAGTTGAAGAATTTGTTGGAAAAAATGGCATCTTAGAGTGTTACAGAAGGTGGTATTAACCGTGAAGCTCAAGTGGGCCCTTCAGAGATATTATTAGCCAATGAGGAGGTACGTGGCTTTGGAAACGAAGTTGCTATTATTTTGCATTCTGTCTCAGCAAATTTAAACGAAGAGGACGATGAGGAACTCCGATTAGCATGTCAATCCACTAGTGATGAAGAGATGGACATGACAGAGAGTAGACTGAGACGCCAACCAGAAGCAGAGTGCATATTTGTTGGTATGGGGCTAGGCAAAAAATATAGTTCCTTGAATAAAATTAGAGAAGAAATTGTTGATTATGCAATGAATAATGGGTACGGGATAAAATTCACCCACAGTGATGCGCATGGATTGAGAGCTGCTTGTCAAGAAGGGTGCATGTGGCGGCTGCACGCCTCACAAATAAAAAATGAAATGACGTTTCAAATAAAGATGTACAACGACGTTCACACATGCTCCAGAAAAATGGAAAGCCGCCATGCCACAGCCAAATGGGTGGCAACGCATTACTTGGACAGATTTAAAAGTCAGGCCGACTGGGCCATATCTTCCATAATTGAGACTATCAGGAAGGACTTCAACGTCAACATTACATCTAGCCTTGCTAGAAGGGCAAGAAATGCGGCTAAGAAAATTAACGAAGGGGATGCCAATGAGCAATACAAGCTCATATGGTCCTATGCTGAGGAGATTCGGAGGTCGAATCCCGGAAGTTCACTGCGTGTTGACCTCGATATGAGTGTATTTAAAAGGATGTACATGTGCTTGGATGCATGCAAAAGGGCAGTGCTGAATGGTGGTAGACCTGTTATTTGTTTAGATGGCTGCCACTTGAAGGGAGCGACTCCGGGGCAACTGCTTACTGCTGTCACCATCGACGGGAACGATGGTATGTACCCGATTGCTGTAGCAGTCGTTGAAGCAGAAAATAGGGCTTCATGGAGGTGGTTTCTAGAATTGTTGCTGGACGATCTAAACACCCCATCTGGCAATGGGTGGACGATTATTTCTGATCGACAAAAGGTAAGGTGTTATTCACTGCTTTTGCATTATTTGTTTATGTTTGTCATATATTACCAATGTCTGTCTCATATTATGCATCTTTGCAGGGACTAGTGTTAGCTGTGAGAGATGTGGCATGGCAAGCAGACCAGCGGTTTTGCATCCGACACCTGTATGCCAATTTTCAAAAACAATTTAAAGGCAAGTTGTTGAAAGATGCAATGTGGGCTGCATCAAGAGCCACAACAGTGAGGCAATTTGAGAAAGAGATGGCCAAGTTACGTGTCCTTGACCTGGCGGCCCATGACTATTTACGTGGAATAGAGGCGACATGCTAGGCCAAACATGCCTTCTCTTCGATCCCAAAGTGCGACATAAGCCTCAACAACCTCAGCGAGTCCTTCAATGCCTGCATCCTACCCGCCCGGGACAAACCTATTCTAAGTATGTTCGAGATCATTCGAAAGGGCATCATGGGTAGGATCGTAAAAAAATATGAAAAGATGGCTCAGTCGACCGAACGGTTGTGTCCAATGATCAGCAACCGCCTCGCCAAAGTACAACATGCCAGTAGAAATTGGAGCCCTCAGTTTGCAGGAGCTGCCCAGTTTGAGGTCAGCAACGGTACCGACATGTACTCTGTTGATTTGGAAAGGTGTACTTGTACATGTTACCGGTGGGAGTTGACCGGCATCCCGTGTGTGCATGCAATCCCGTGCATTCACTTCATGAGGAGATCTGCTGAGGATTTTGTGCATTGGTGCTATCACCGGGAAACATACATGGTGATGTACTCCCACTTTCTCCGCCCCCTTAATGGACCAATCGAGTGGCTTCCTATGACGAATCTTGATCCAATTATCCCACCGTCTTTTAAAAGGCTTCCAGGAAGGCCGCGTGTCCGTAGAATACAGGATGTGGACGAGGCCCCTAGCCGGACAGTGCTAAGCAGAAGACATTTGAATGTCACCTGTGGGCGGTGTGGTAGTGTGGGGCACAATGCCCGCACGTGCGAAGGTGGAGGCCAGTCCAGTGCAGGGGCTGGCAGAGGCAACAGAGGGAGAGGCAGAGGCGGCAGAGGAAGGTTGGAGGACACCTTTATGGGGTTCAGAGTCCCCGAGACAGCTCCCGTGACAATTACTTCCCTAGTCCCTGAGACAATTCCTTCTTGAGTGTCTGAGACAGTTCCTGATAGAGTTCATGAGGCGCAGGTCCGTGCATTATCACGTTATGCTTTCAATTGTTATTTGACATATGCTCATTTCCTTTTCAATGTGATCTGCAGGAGTCTGATGCGAAAGGTCCTCCCACACAAACGTACACAAATGTGGACCTTAACCTGCCATGATACAATTGTTTTTTCTTTCGACTAATGTAGATGACAGTGAAATGACACTGATGTAAAGTTGTGTTTTTCTGATATAAAAAGAAGTTTTGCAAATTCAAAGCTTTGTGTTAGTAAGTTAATGTTTTTTTTTCAATTCCAGGGGCGTTACAACTAATCAATTGACCTGACTTCATAATTTTTTAAAAATTTTGACATAATGTGCCTTGTTTCTTTACTCCCCCAAAACTACTCTCGTACATCCTGCACAAAAAAGAATCCCAAACAGTTCCAGTATCATCCAAATCATCCGCTAAATGTAAACTATACATAACATCTAAACAACATATCATTGAACTACACTACGCCTTCTTCTTCCTGGTCGGTTTCGGGCGCAAATCCGTGATCAGAAACGACAAGTGCGGGTTAAGAAATACTCTATCTGCTCGGGCGAACAACGGACCCTCATACTCAAAGGTTGGAGGTTCGTGCAGGTGGAATTGTTCCTTAATTTTACATTTTCCTATCACCTCCATCCCCGCAGGGGTACACCGGAAGACGCCGAACGGCCTGTAATGCAAAGGGAACAATTGGCGGTCAATTACGTGGAAAGCAATATTAAGAATGTACACAAGGGAAACTTCTTACCGCTGTTTGTCGGTGGAAGCTACGATAATGGATATTGATTCCGGCAGTAATTTCTGGTAAGTGTATTGCTGGTGCAGGTCAACGGACGACATAAAACAATCATGTTTCGGGTGTGTCTGCAATGTAAACAACGCATTATATGATATCAATAAACATTAACAACAAACTGGAGACGCGAGCTGAATACTTACGTGAATCCATCCTACGGTGAGTAGACCGTGTTCATGTTGATGTCTGAAAACATGTTCGTCTGCGCCGTCTACCGCATAGCACTGCATATAAGTTTGGATGAGTACTTAGATAAAAGCTTATAAACTAGCACACAACGAAGGCCTCTCACAGTATCTGCCGTGCCCTTCTGATCCGGGAAGATGATCTCGCTGACGACGTACTCATTGTCGGTCAGCTTTCCCCCAAGAACTGCGCATGTCTCTATGTTCCTTCGAAGATTACCCTGACAATAATCCTTGAACTTACTCATCAAATCATGAGCCTGCAACCAAAATGTCAAAAAATGGTGAGCGTAAACATTAATGAACACACATATATACCGAAATGAAAGACATACCACGCGTACAGTTTTAAGGGGCAGCGGCTCGAGAGGCACGGCTGGAGGAATACGTTGGCTGCTTCCAACAGGGTTGCTGTCAATTAAAAACATGTCATTACATGAAACAAAATAAAGTAAAAAAGTGGAATTAGCGTTCAACGGAATGAACTTACAATCGGAATGTCGTATCAGGTGCGTCAGAGGAGGATGACGCGGATGCTAAATGGGGTGATCGCCTCTCACCTGGGTTCAGGGCTGCCACCATTTCACGATGCCACTCGGCAGATTGCATATGCCATTGTTGTGCTATGGCCCACCTATCTTCTGCGAGCTTGGCCGCTTCTTGTATTTGGACTTGTTGCATTTGCAGCTGCTCTTGCATTTTGTGCATTTTGGTCATGGACATATGATGGAGCTCCTCCATCCTGCTCATCCAAGCGAACGTCTCATCAGGCATCGAACTAAAATGAGATGCCTGAGGAGGAGGAGGTTGTTCATGAAACGGGACTGAATGCCTAGGCTCTGACTGGGGTGGATGTGTTGCTTCCTTCTTTGACTTGCGCATCCATTCCCCTCCAGTTTGGATGATCCCCATTCGGTCCACTAATGAATTGTTGTAAATGTCATTGACCGACTCTTCAATTCTAGGTTCCGTCTCCGGGATGGGGACCCCTAACTGCTCAACGATACTCTGGATGAGCCAGTTGTATTGCAGTGACTTCGCCGAGTTGTTGAGCACCTCTTGCATGTGGCTCACGATGATATATCCGATGTCCACCTTTTGTCCCGTGAACACCTTCTCTAGCATATAGAGATCCATGCTGGTAACAAGGTCTCGATGCCTATTCCGAGGCAAAATTGTGTACGTCATTATCAGGTGGATCAATCGGGCTAAGGCATTCAACTCCTTGCCCTTTGGCTTGCTGTACTTGGCAACCTCGGGATCCTGATGCAACAATCTAATCACCTCTAACCCACGTCCTTGTTTGACGAATGGTGGCGCCCGAGCCATATGATAATATTCATCGCTTGGCTCCTCCAACACACATCCAAGCATAATGTTGACATCATTGGCCGTGAACCTAACCTCATGTCCAAAAATATATGTATGCACCTCTAATGGTTGGGTGGAAATTCTCAAATTTGCATAAAACAATCGTATAACTCGCTCGCAATAACTGCCCCTCATCCGGCACAACCCGGCTAACCTAGCGGCCTCAAGCATACGATCAATTCCCATCCCTGCGAATGAGTCCAAATCTACTATCTTGGACACAATAATTGTACGGCGTTGTATATCTTCTACGTACCGTGCTTTGCAATTTCGGTTCCAATATAGTTTTGACCTTGAACCCACTTGAACGGGTTGGAACGGGTCGCTGGAGCATCCGGCTTCTCCTTCTTCAGGCTCAGCGGTTTCTTCCACCGCCGCCACTACATCGGCTTCGAACGCCGCAGTTTGAACGGGTTCAACTGCCTCCATCGTTGCCTTCCCACGCTTCGAGGTCAATTTCTTAGTCCGAGATTGCATTCTGATAGTTGAGAGTAATTCACCAACCTGCAATATAATAACTCACACAACATGTCTAAGTTAGCATAACAGTATTTCCTCATTGCGTCGCTTGGATAATAAAAAATGTAATGAAACAAAAACAAAATTCCAATTTTATTTCCGATAACAGATTATTACTCCAATACTTATCTCCAAAATAATTTCAAGCTATAACTATCGATTTACAAATTCAAACAAAAGTTTAACTTGAATATTTCTTGCATGGTATATATTTAGGTTTAGGTTTAGGTTTAGGTATATATATATATATATTTTTTTTTTTTTTTTTTGGCGTCCAGGCCAAAAATTGCCTGCACGCCGCGGAAATGTGTGACCGGCGCCGAAGACCCTCATAGAGACTTCGAAGAAACGCAGCAAATCTACCTCAAATCAACAGTCCATTTCCATTATCACAGACAACTATGAGAAAATCATCAACAAATACACACAAATCTACCTCAAATCGTTGTCGGACGTAGCTCCTCTCCTCTCTTCGTCGCACGCAGCTCCTATCCTAGTCGCACGCAGCTCCTCTCCTCGTCGCACTCCTCGTCGCAAGTCTGTCGAGAGTTGCAGATTAGGGCTTGAAATTTGGGCGAAATTGGTTTAAGTATATATATATATATTTTATTTCAAAATCATTTTGGCCTGACGCCGCGGCGTGCAGGCCAAAATTGCCTGGACGCCGCGGCGTGCAGGCCAAAATTGCCTTCACGCCGCGGCGTCCAGGCCAAAATTGCCTGGACGCCGCGGCGTCTAGGCATACATGGTGGGGCCATCAGCTTTTTTTAACGGACAGCGATGGTGCATTTGTCATTTTCACATACGTTGGTGGTTAGCTTGTTAGAAAACATACCACAGTGGTTGACTTGTCATTGATCGCAAACCACGATGGTTAATTTGTCATTTTCCCTAAGATTAATTACTTAAGCCCTGTTTGGAGTTACTATTGGAAGAGTTAAAAGTACTTATTTGAAAATCTAGACTCAATTTTAATATTTGGTAAATAAAAAATTTTCAACTTTTTTTTTAAACTACAATAATTTTGACAAATTGAAAAATACAGTTTTTGATATTTGTTTATTTAATAACATGAAATTAGTTACAAAATATATCTTTTCATTTTAATTCTTTATATTTTTTAATAATGACATTTATCCACTCATTTTCTCTCACATTCTTTTTATTTATATCTCTCAACTCTAATATAATTTAATAATTGAATATCACAATTAATTAATTATTAAAAGTGATTTTACCAAATAATTATTTTAAAATCACAGTTAATAATAATTATTAAAAACTACAATAATACCAAACTAGATCTTACCAACTAAAAAACATAAAGAGATAATTTGAAATTAGTTTAATCATTTATATTTAGTATGCTTGAATCACTTTAAAATACTTTTTCTTTCCAATTTTTCTCTCACTATGAATCGAGACCAACTATAGTTGTATATGAACCAGACTGAAATCATTGGTTCAGTTTGATTCCATCAAAGTCATATTTTATCCATGATTTTCACACTAACCCTTATGTTTGATTATGATTATGTAATGGAAAATTTTGGTATATGTAAATTTTTTTACATTGTAATGCTAAAATAATACATAATTAAGCATAATGATTCATGTTGTGCAATATTTTGAATATATATAATGATTCATTGTAAATAGTTTAATAAGTTATAAATCGTTTTATACCAAATAATGAATAACATATAGGTGTCATGTAAGAGTGTAACATTTTATTGCAAAATTAGATTCTAAATAAGGATTACCATTAATTAATGTTGAAGTGAGATGCTAGTGACATTTACATTAAATTTAGTGACATAAATAATGGATAATTTGTTTATAATCAAGATTAAAACTATGCAAACTTGAATGAAAAAAAATATTGAAAGACAAAATCAAAATTTCCCTTAAATTATCATGAATAAAATCATTCTTTATCTTAAAACTATATCATCTAGAGAATCAAAATATTTTTTTATGCCCTCAAATAAAGTAAAAATAAAAAATAATTGAAACGAGGAGACAATAAAAAAGGAAAGAAAATGTATTTGTTGAAAATCAAACTCTAATTGAAAAGAAAAAAAAATGTGGAAACACTAATACTAAATTTACGTGAAAAACCTTTTTGAAAAAAAATTGAACACAATAAAAATTCACTATATCGATATCAAGATACCATGCGCAACCGACAACGATTGTTGGACGGATTGGAGAAAAGTAGAGGCAGTCTGACTGAATGGCGGTGCTACTGGGATGGACAGCCGACTATGACTTGTCAACGTGTGGAGGCTCTGTGTGAGTTCTGAATGGAGGGCAGCAACGGAGATCCTTAGCAGTTGGCTGGGCAGAGATTGGGTTTGGTAGCGACACCATCGGGGTCCAACTAGAACAGAGTTGGTGTTCTGTGCTTGCACGTTGGTCTTTGGCCACGTGTGAAGGAATCCAGTCAATGGTTAACTAGTGTGTTTCATGTTCTCCTGCGACAAGAAACTGTAAGATTCTATTCGGTAAGTTCTCATTTCTATAGATCGAGTTCCAGTTTTTGTCGCATTTTGTCATGTTAGGATTTAAAAATTTTATTTAATATTTATAATATATTAATTTATAATATATTTATTAAATAAATAATTTAATTTAATTTTAATTTTTATTTTTTTATAAAAGAAAAGTTTCTTTCCTTTGTAGGTGGTCTGCGGTCGAGGGAGAAGAGAGAAGGAGGAGAAGGGGGGAGAAACAGGCGAGTGAACCTTGTCATTTGTCCACCTAATTCGTGTTTATGTCGTTTCGTTCTTCCACCTTTGTGAAGGAGTTTTGCGAGTAAGTTGTTTTCTAGCTTCGTTCTTCCGTTTAGAAAATTGCTATTTTCATTGGCTTCAAAGGAAATTTTTGGTCTATCTTGGAGGGTCCTCTTGGTCGACTACGATTGAGACAACCCGTTTTGGTGTGCCTTGGGTCGATTTGCAGTAGACTGATCACCACCACAACTGGAGGGGTCGACCCCAACGATCGACGGCACAAGCAAGCCGGTCGACTGCAACCCAACCAGTTTGGCCACAGACCGTTTCCAATTGACCACAACAGTGAGCTGATTGACTGGGAAACGGACAGATTGGACACTGAAGGTCCCTGGTCGATAATGGAGGTCCCAGGTCGACTGCTGGTGGTCCTTGGTCGACTTGACCTAGGAGGTTTCATGTAACGACCTGATTTTTCGTAAATCCTTTAAAATGGGAGAAATTTAAAACTTTTATAAAACCATTGAAATCTCTACTTAAAACCATATCAGAGTGTGTCTGAACCAGACCGCTACTAACCTTTCGTAAATCATTGTATACCGTGAAATGTCACAGATATAAAATCATTTGTAAAACATAGCAGAAGCTTTATAAAATCATTTATTTAAAACATTGCGGAAGCGTAAATAATTTAATGAAGAACTAAACAATTGAATACAATTTAATAAAACTCAATTTAATTACAACTGTTTCTTATGTTACTCTTTAAGCCTGGCCAACAACGGGCTCCCTCGCGCGTGCAAAGTCTTCATCTCTACCTTAATATTTGATTATCGTCTTTCGCGTTGATTCCTAATTCTGTGCATTGATTTCATGTATAAGTACCTATACCTACACCACAACAATGAAGGATTTCGATGACTTTCCTATCAGAATCAAACAAGTAATTTGAAATTATTCCAAGAGAGTTGCCAAAGGAAGAAAAATATTCTTACGAATTCACTCTTCTTACCCATTATTCAGCGAATCAAACAATGAAGTAATTATACCATCCTTAGCCATTATCACAATGGGAATTTCCAGTCAAAGTTATCCAACGAGAGATACTTTTGAAGACTTCAGTATTCCACCAGATATGGAAGCGAAATTCTTGGCCGAAATTTTTTATCTAAGTTAAAGAATTACTTCTGATGGAACAACCAAGATTAATTATGTAAGTGCTACTCAACTTATCTACTCATAAGGAACTCATATTATCTCATCAAAAGAATTGGGAGCCTTAGCAGTATTCGAACAAATGTTCTATTACCTAGGAGGACCTCTACAATTATCATCAGTTCCTATTCAACAACAATTATGCAATCTCATTAACGATAATGATCTACATGAATGGGTACATTGTACTGAGACTCGTAGTAAACATAGTAGCAAAGAAAGTAACAATTAAAGAAGCAGAAAAAACACGACAAGACAAAGACTACACATCTCATCAGAAAAGAAGAATCTACCTACATAAGACCTACTATCAACGAATATATTCTTTCACAGAGAATATATTCATTTCTTTTTCTTTATGTCAAATATGTAATGTAATTATTGTACTTTGATTACCCCTGTTGGGAATCACTTTTCTTTATGTAAATTAGTATGTGTCAAGGAATATATTCCCCATTTTTTCTTTTCCTTTATGTAAAGAAATGTAACGTCTGTCGGGGAATTTTATCCCCTAGGGTCTGTAAGGAGCTTTACCCACTCCTATAAATAAGAGTGTTCTCAGTTGAGAATACTCAGAGTTGAAGCAACAAAGCAGTTGATGTAAGTCTCGCCTGCGTTCCTCTCTAATCATGCTTGCATGGTTGTTAAAATCCTTGAGGTAATACTCTGGAGGGATCGAAACCCTATCATTTTATCAATTAGCAGATCCTATCAAGCCCAATCAGGCATTATTTATTTATGAAGATACTTTATCATCTTCTTCCCTAACTAATCAGCATACTATGTTTGAATCTTACGAAAAACAAGAACACTTAGGATATATATTTCATGGAATTATTAATAACAAAAAGATTAGAAAAACTGATTTAACCTTAACAGAAAAACATAATTTTGATATATCATTCTTTGACAGCATAAAACAAAAATTATCCCGTAAGAATATAATTAAATATGGAATTATGATAGGAGAAGAAGTCATACCTATTGAACAAACCCAAGGAAATATTATCATCTCAATTATTAATAAACATCAAATTTTTGAAAAATAAATAAAATGGAACTAGAAGAACGACAAAAATATCATACATATTATTGTAGTACTATTCAAATCTTATTTAAAAGCACATTTATGGAAGAAATTAATATTTCTATTGAATTAGAAATAAGAGATGATCGACTAATTAATAATAATGAAAGAATTATTGCAAAAGTATTAGGAAATCTGTCCCAGGGAAAAATAAAATTTAATATTAATATTCAACTAGGATTAAGTTTAAAAGATCAAGACTTAAGTAGATCAATAACTATACGATATGAATTAAAAAGACATAACTTCATGAAAATTAAAAATCATCCCTTTAGCATTACATATAAAATTAATTACGTTTTGACAAATAGTCATTACAGCTTAGAATTCATATAAGATGAAAAAATATCTATTGATAAATTATTTCAACCACTATTGAAATTAGAAACACCCTCAAGACTACTTCTTCAAAATCCAACTAAACAAACTCTTATTATAGATGATAGACCTCATTCAAGAAGTAAATTTTTTTCTGAATAAACTAATAAATTTATTCCATATAAATTTCCTAGACATTCATTCATATATGATTTTCCGAAACCATTACAAATAAATGAATAAACTCCCTTAATTAACAGGTCAGAAAAAAAATAGAAGAAAATAATGAACCAACATTACAATATTTAAAAACAGTAATTCGATCATTAAACACAAGAATTAATTAGATATGTCTCTACACAGAAGTAAATTAGATTATGAAACTATGATATACATGGATAATTATATATACTTAGAACAACTTCTTGACTTTCTTACTTATTACTTCCATGAATATTTATCTGATAATGATTTATACCCAGATAACTAATATCAAACACTGGTATATCTATACATATAAGTTAAAATACATTAGAAATCTTAGGATAAGAAATATTAAAATTATCAACAACACATATTTAATGCAATAAGAATGTCACAAAGTATATGCGACAGTATTATGGAAAAATTAGAATATATAAATTTAATTAATAAACAAGAAGTACAATATTTTATTAATTTCATTAATAAATATCTAAAAGATTTCCCTGAAGAACTTAATAATGTGTTACTAGAAGATATTGATTCAACACTCAAATCTCAAGAATATGCTAGACAAGAATATTTAGCCTTTGAACGATTTTTATACAGATTAAAACAAATCTTACAACTACAATTACAAGAATGTCCAGATTCCATAGCAACATCTAAATTTAATCATTTAATTCCATTAGATGACCCGAGAAATAATCCGCTAAACGATCAGGAATTACACACACACATTTATCAGAACACAAACATTGCTTTAAAATAATGAATGGCATGCTTGAACGGAACATGTTATTGATTTACATGCTATTTATTCTAGTTAATTCCCTAGTCAATTTACATGCTCCAAAAAGAATTTTAGTTATTATCCTAGATGATTAAACATGTTTTTATGCTAGTTGGTTAATTAGACATGCATCAAAGGACTTAACATATGCATAGTATTATCAATTCACCCAAAAACTTAACCTAGTTGATAATTAAGCATGACATTACTAAGTTAATTAACATGCTAATATCATTCTAATTAATTACATGATCAAGTTTAGTTAATTAAACATGCTCGGGTTGATTATAGTTAATTATTTAATTAACCATGACGTACCTAGTTAATCCACATGCTAGTTAGTTAATTAAATGTGCTAATTATTCTAGTTATTACCATGCTCTAATTAATCATGCTTATAAGTCTAGCTAATTAAACATGCTTAAGTAAGTGAACATGCTAATTGATTATGCTAGTTAGTTAATTTAAACATGCTAGTTAATCGATTTAGTCGATTTACATGCTCAACTAATTAGTTAATTAACATGCTCTATGATTAGTTATTAATTTAAACAACTAGCTAAACATACTCGAAATCATTTAACGACTAGTTAATTAATTAAATTAATTAACATGCTTAACTTCCAATTAGGCTAATTACTCTACTTAATTAATGATTAAACAAGTTAAACTTCTAATTAATAGTTCGTTGTTACAAGTTTTAATACAAGCAGTTATGATTAAGAGTTGTTTTAGTGTTAATTAAGCATGCTTAGATTAAGGAAGTAAAGCTTTTAAGTAACACTAAGATATTAACCAATGAAATAGCAAAACCAATGGCAGCAGTAGGAATCAATCTAGAATAGAACACCATTAGTATTAAAGAAGCTATCATCATTCACACACTAAGTCCTCGTCATCGTCAAGCATTAAACTTTCACTACCACTTTAATCTCTCTTAACGTAAAGAATTGGAAATCATAAAAACAGAGCTAACATTTTGAAGTAAAACATTCGGGTCACGGAGCTACCAATAAAACCAAGCTAACAATACTGAGATTTATAGAGTTAACAACAACAAAGGGAATATAACAGGATATTAAACACATAGTTAATAACGAAGGAACAACGCTAATAACCAAGGGAATACTAAAGAGCATCAATAAAGCATAACATTTAATCATAGAACCACAACGAATTATCACAAAACTAGAAGTGCACTATGGAGTGCCAACATATCCATACCATCCAAACAAGGGAATATCTACAGCAAAGGAAATCAACCAGGAAAATACAGCAGGTAATTATCCAAGGAACTATCAATAAATTTTCCACTCACGCACTCTACTTGTGGTGTAGGGCCTCCACTGGCCAAGACACCTCTATTTTCTTACCTAAGTGACAAACCCAACTCACGGACAACACTCTAGCTCATGACTCCTCAGCTTACAGGAGGCACTCCAACACACAGCAACTCACTCCTCAGCTTCAACTCTCTCTAAACTTTCACCTCCCTTCACTCACGTTCACACTTAGCACACAATAGCTAACTCACAACTCTTCTCACTCAGAAGCTCTCTCCGGACCCTCACCCTCATGATCACTCACTTTCTCTCTGGAACCCACTTCTCTCTCGCAGAAGGAAAAAGAAAAATGCTAGACTGAATGAAGAGAAAGGGAAGCTTATACTTGGGAGAGGAGGCAAAACGTACGCATAGGGCAGAGAAGGGCTGCGTCCTATGCAGGAGGGTGGAGGAGAGTCGATTCGTGTATGAAATCATGGCTACCCTACAATTATTCATCATTTTAACCTTAATTTATTCATAGGTTTGGGCTAATTCGGACGAGTGCAGACGCACTGGTCTCGTCCGCATGAGTAAAATCCCTAAGGTGAAATTGTGTCCCCGGATGAGGAATGGCATCCTCATCCAGTCCGTACCATCCACAGATGACATTTGGGCGCAATTTGGCATCCACATGAAGCACCCGCACGCTTCTAAATCTGTCCACAATTCAGACAAATTCAAATCGGACACGGCTGATCCACGTTCGCACTTGATCGCATGCGTCTAAAGGTGTCTAGGATTTGGACAGATTCAATTCGAACGCAGTCACCCACATCCGCAGTCGTCTGGACACGTCCGTAACTCAACAACGCAGGTGAAGTCAGGACATGAAATCGTGCCCTGAGTCGTCCTAAGGCTAAGGGTGATGTGCAATGCACTTGCAGACGACATGTCTCATCCACATGTGTCCGGAAGTTGACTTCCAGACACATCAGGATGCAATTTCTAGTCCTTGTGCGTCCCAAGCATCAGGAACGCCACTCAATGCACTTGCGGACGACATAACTCGTTCGCAGGCGTCCGAAAACACCCTGGACAGCCTTTCCTCACCTTTTTCCCTACTTAGCTCTCATCCCATAACACTTACCCGATAAATACATGTCATGAAATAACACGTATAAATACATAATGTAATATCTTACTTAATCCAACACTCGCTTATATTACGTATACGAGGAAAATGTTATCAGGAAAACTCCCTAGACTTAGCACTCCGACTACGTCTTTGGTAATACCCTCGATAATTACCCACTAGAAAAGTCAGGGTGTTACATCCTAGGTCGACCACACAGTGTTATTTTTCAAGTTTCTTAGTTGTTTACATGTTGGTTGGGTTCCTAGATCCAATGTAGGACCCTTCCACTATTTCCTTGTCATTGTTCATGGAAATTTCTAAACTTTCGCATAGTTTTCAGCTCGGTCTAGTTTGTGGATTTCAAGCAGACTCCCGATGAAGTCATACTTGATTGACTTCAGCTAAGTCTCCTTGACTATTAGGTCATTCAAGTAGGGAGTGTTGTATCTCGTCGACCGTTAGGTCTTGTGAGCTCTCTTATTTTGGGTTTTGTTGACAGTTGGATGGTCCCGATTGACCTTTGTCATGTCTTGTCGATTTTGTGTAGTCTCAGTTTACCATAGTCGTGTTCGGTTGATTTTAGCTATATCTCCTCGACTGCTGAGCTGTGAGGGTTAGTGTGTTGTATTTTGTCGACCATTGGATCTTTCTGGATGTTCGTTGATGGGCCTGTTCTACCGTGGTTATGCTTTGGTCGACCGCATTGTTTGTTTCGTGAAGTTTTTGTTTAGTGAACTTCACTCAGCTTTGTCGAGCATGTCTGGTTTCTATTCTAGTTTTGTATTCCGATCTAGGACTCTTATTGTATTCCTAGTTTTGATTCAGGGTTTTGACATCGGCTTCGTTTTAGGTTCCTGTGATGTCCCTGGTTTTGGTGCCTGCATCCGACAACATGTGAGGCTTGTCAGCTTGGCTCTCTGCCATCATTGAGGTATGAATTTTATACTTAGTTGCATTGTATTGCATCATGATTTTTAAAACGTATTTTGTGGGTTGGCACATGTGAAAACAAGACAGGGGACTGTTCGACAACATGTTAATTTTTATGTTATGGATATACGTGAGTTTTACACGTTTACGTTACGTGCATTATTTTCATAGTATGATATTATTATGATACGGGAGGTTGAGTCCTCTTGATACTTTGGACAATTTTCAGTGTCAAAGTATCATGAAGATATCCTCGATACATCTTCTACTGCGTGAAGATGTATTTGGGTTGTGTCGTCGCTGACTAGTTCACCGACAACCCCTGTGAGAGGTTAGATCTTCATATAACACTCACAGTATCTTCCTCCAGGCACATGAGACGTTTCCATCTTCGGACTGCCACCTTTCTATGTGTTTGTATCGAAGGGGTCCTTGTGTGATCCTAATTTTTCACGGACCCTCATTTTGACTAATGAAAAATGATGGAGACTTATTTTTTTATAGTTGGCTAGTTATCTAGCAATGTTTTGATGATTGTCTCATCGGTGGCTCGTGGAGTTTGTTTTGATGATAAAACATGTTTTGAGAAACGATTTTAAACTCATGCACAATTATGGTAACGAGTACAGACAATGACACAGACTAGAGTACAACATTTTATTTGGTCATAGTTTTTGGCGAGAAAAGGTAAAACCATTTTTATTAAGCATTGTATTTAGTATGAGTTCCCTACTGAGTTAGTCACTCACCCTTTAACCTATATTTTCCCCCCATGTTTCATGTATAGGTTCTGCGGGGTCTTGGCGGGATGTTTGCTTGTGCTCCCATTTTTTGGGCACTTCGACTTTCCTATGAATGGGTGGAGGTTTGCCAGTCCTATCTTTTTGCCTCTAATACGTAAGAGTTTGTTGTTTGGTGTTTTTTGGTTTCGTTTCTTGCATAGTGTTTTTCTCTTGCTGTTATTATTCTGATTCTTATTAATCAATCTGTGGACTTTGACCTAATGGTTTTGGGTCTTGGACTTAATTTTTTATTTAGACTTCCGCTGACTTTCGAGCCTTGAGCTGAACAATTGGGTCTTCTCCAAAAATCGGGTCGTTCAACCCAGCGTTTTTGTTAGGTATGCCTCTTGTTGTTCTCTATGCACGCCTATAAAGGAGGCGAGCGGGGGAGAGGGAGAGGGAGAGGGAGAGGG
>CM039476.1:13256685-13281053 GCA_022433065.1 Begonia loranthoides | reverse complement strand
GGGAGAGAGAGGGGAGGGGGGGGGGGGAGAGGGAGAGGGGGGAGGGGGGGTGAATATAGCGTTCTAATCTTTTTCGTGTGAAATTTAATCTCTAAATCCATATGTGATTTATCGTATACAATTAAACATAAAATGCGGAAATATAAAGAGATAAGGGATAAGAGATTCAAACAAGGTTTGTTTACGTGGTTTGGCAACCCGCTTACGTTCGCGCTCCAAGATTTCACTTGGAGATCCACTAAGTAATCAGCTTACGAGTGCCAATTAAATCGTTACAAAGACTAATTCTTAGGGCATCACCTTTTGACTATTCCAGATCGTTAACCTTTGACTGTTATGGAGCGTCAATCTAAATTTGACTATTCTTGGGAGTCATCATTTGATTGAACTTATGAGCATTCAATTGAGCCGTTAACTCTTTCGGGACGTCACCCTTATGTGACAAATTAGTAGGGCATCACCCTTTACAATATAGCACAAGTGTTTGGAAGAATTAAACTCACAAACTAACTATTTCGAACTCTCCCAAATTGAATTCTCAAGTTTGGGATAGGGAAAGTTGGATTACAATTGCTCACAATGTATTAGAATTGAGTCTTGAATTTGGCAGGGCTTCGCCTCAATTCTCGGTTTGTTGTTGAGCAAGTGGAGTGCTTCTCATATTTATAAACTGCCCATTTTCGATTGACCTAATGCGCTTTCGGTCGACCACTTCGAGCTGTTGGAAAATATCTGTTGAAAAATTCGACCTTTGGAAATCTGCCCGTTGACAGGTCTGGACTTTTTGGTCGCATGGCTCGACCTGGGGCTCGACCGAAAACACTCGAGTCTCTCTGTTTTGCACATTTGGTCGCATCTCTCTTCTGAAAACCTCGACCGCTACTTGATCGCAAAAATGCTAAAACTAGCATATTTAAAATCACCTCGTCCAACACTCGACCACAATGCGTTCAAGAAATCATGTTAGACTCTAGAAGCGTTCTGTTTCACTTTTCGGTCGCCTACTTAGACCGGTCCTTCAAACGCTACTCGATGGATAGACCAAAACCCAGTTTTGGTCTCATCCTCACGTCCGCAATCCGACCACAACAACTCAATTCATCTCTTTAAAATATTCTAAGTCCCAAAATGATATACAACACTACATAGACTTAGATAAACATGTTAGCACATTAGTAATACTCATTTTGAGAGTATTTCCAATAATACATATATAAATATTATAAAAACATTAAGAATAATATCTGAATAATATATTAGATAATTTATTGATTTTATTAAATTAGACATCATTTAATCATCATCAAAATAAAACTTAGCTTAACAAAAAGGCTAACAATCTCCCCCTTTTTGATGATGATAAAATCTAATAAGTTGGTTAACCTAAAAACTAAGCATGTGCATCTTTTATTGCATATTAGATTTCTCCCCCTTAATTCATGTAACATATCAACAATTAATTCAATGCATACATGCTATATCTATCCATTAATCTCTTCTCCCCTTATAACAACTTGTATAATTTTCTCCCCCATTCACAAAATATATATACCAACTTATATATTTTTCTCCCCATTTTTGTCATAATCAAAAAGCAATCCATGGGGAGGGGAGTTCAAAACAATCTCATCAAAATAGAAATCATTCAAAACAAATCATTTTCCTTCATTATAAAATCTTCTTCCCATTTTTTAAAGAATCTATAATAAAGGCAAACAATGGAGGGAATACGTAGCCTAAAAAAAACAATTTGTGGTCAAGAATAAAATTCTATGTAGACAACCACTATAGTTCATTCAATCAAAATATTCTCCCTCTTTGTCATTGAGCATATTAACTAATTTGAGGGAGTTTAACATTAGAATCAAAGAAATAGATACCAATTTATGCAACTAAGAATGATAATACAAATTCAATTCCTAAGAGTGATATCAATTGAAGAATTAAAAAATAAGCTAATGATATCATTTGATGATTCACAATTATTATCAAAACAAAATTTCAAAGATTGAAACTAATTGTAAATCCAAAATACAAACAATCAAATTCTAAGAATGATACCACTTGATGACATGAGAAATAAGCTAGTGATACCCATTAAAATCAAAACAAAATTTTCAAACAATGATATCACTTGTTGATTCAAAATGAAATTCAAAACACATTTCCAAGAGAGATAACAAAGATTAAAAACAAAATATCAATCCAAATATCTCTCCCCCTATGTAATTACACAAAAACAATCTATTGGGGATATACCACACATTGAAATATTTGCTCTCTCCCTTAGAGCAACAATAACACAAACTATAATTTTCTCTCCCCCTTTGAAATTATCAACATGCATATAAGAAGGAAACCAAGAAAACTAGAGAACCATCCAATTTTAAGATAATATTCAAATTGACAAAACTTATGGATGAATTCAAGCTTTAAAACAAATTTTCTCCCCCTATCTTGATGCACAAAATCAAATAGTTGGAGATATAAAAAAGGATACCAAATTTTAAAATCCTTAAAAAAATAAACCAATTGTAGAGAAAAATAATTTCATTGATACCAAAACAAAATAGTTTTATAAATGATACTAATTGAAAAAAAATAAGTCAAATAATACAAAATGTTGAATTGATACCGATTTGTAGAAGTTTAAACCAAAAACAATTATTGATACCATTTGAGAGATTTCAAACCAATAAAGAATTATTGATACCAATATGAAGTCAACTACAAAAATTCTTCTCCCTTTAAATCACAAAATCAAATCATTTGGGGAACTCTTTAACATTTTAATCAATTTTAATTTCTCCCCCTAGAATTCATGGTCAATATAAAATCAAATCATTTGGGGAACTCTTTAACATTTTAAGCAATTTCAATTTCTCCCCTTAAAATTCATGATCAATATAAATTAATGGGGAATTATCAAAGTTTAATCTCAGCGGAAGCAAAAACATCAATATTAAAAAATTTGTATTTTTATCCCCCTAAATCAATTAACAATATTCAATCTATGGGGAATTCCAAAATTATGAAACAATATATCTATACAAATATCTCTCCTTTTTTTTTTTTTATCAAGAGACAAAATCAATCCAAAGGAGAATTATAAAAGTTTAAGCCTAAGAGGAAGCTAATCATCAAAATTAAAACTTAACAATTCAAAACAAATCAACGATCTCTTTGCAATTCAATTTTCTCCCCCTATATCATTATCCAATTTTAATCCAAGAGAGATAAATATTTTCAAAAAGGCAAAACAATTTAATCCAAACAATTATCTCCCCCCTTTTTATCAATAGGCAAATTCAATCCAAAAGGGAGATCCTCAAATCATCAAATAATTTCAAATCCAACAATCTTCCAAAAATATGCAATTTAGAATCCAATTGTTGGAACAAAACACAACTAATATACCAATTCAAGAATATGCAATTGCAAGAATTAATAAAAAATTCAATCTATAAGCAAACTATCAAGTCAATCCAAATCAAGAATAGTTGCACATTTAATCATAAGAAAAACAATTGTGTAACTCCAAGATAGCTTTTTCATTTTTACCAATTTGGAGGCATATTCTTGAAGCTTCTTCCATTGCATTTTGGATACTCAAACATCCATATCCATTTAGGTCATTAGGAGAACCTCCAACCTACAACAAAATCAAGTGGATTTCTTTGGTACCCAAATCTTTTTGAGTCCACTTGTTAGAGATTTGGTTCCTTTAGGAACTCACACAAATTTAGAATTTAAATTTGATTTTAAATTAGCATTTAATTTCAAAGGACAAATAAATTATTTGTGTCATAAACAATTGCAAGAATTACAAATAGTATAATTAACAAAAAAATTATTGTAATTCTTTTTCTTAGCAAAGGGTTGATAGCCAATTCTGGCTTATCGAATGAGACCATTTGCGAACTCAAGAACATATTTAAATTTTTGCTCCATTTTGTGAAATTAAGCACAACACAATTCATATCATCATTTTTAGCTTTAAGTGTGCAAATTTTACTTTTTAGTGATTTGATAGTAGAATTCAAACTATCATTCAACAATTTCAAATCACTAACTTGCTTATTAAAAGATTGAATAATTTCAACACGCTTTTTCATCGATTTATCATTTTTCTTTTTCAAAGATTTATACTTAGATTTAAGCAAGTTGAAACTCTCAAGTAATTCATTAAATGCATCTAGCAAGTCATTCTCATCATTATCGTTATCGGAATCAGAATTACTAGAAGAGGTTACCTCATTTTCTTCCTTGGCCATAAAGCTTGTATTGACCATTTCCTCTTCTTTGGAGGATGTGCTTTCATCACTTCCAATTTGAGTTGTACCTACATTTGCAAGCTCAAGAACTTTCCAAATATCATTAGTGCTAACACATGTTTGTACTCTATCAAATTCATTTATACATAAAGCACAAAGTAAAATATTCATTGCTTTAGCATTTGAATTCCAATTACTTTTATCTAAATCATTGAATTCACAAGATGGTTTTGGAATAATTATTCCATTTTCAATGATTTTTCATAAAGTGTAATCCATAGATTGTACAAATATTTTCATCATACACTTCCAATATAAATAATTACTACCATCAAATAGTGGAGGTGTAGAGATGGATTGACCTTCAACAAAAGAATTGGAATCCATAATATGCATATATATACAAAAATCTCTAAAAATTCCAATTGACTTTATCCAAATAATCTTCAACACAAAGATTCAATCCAATGAATATTAAGCAAATTTACAACAATATGCACAATATCGCACAAAAATTTAAATAACCCGCTTTGATACCACTTGTTGATTCCTATGCACAAAAATTTAAATACACAAAAATTTACACTCGACCGCTACTCAACCGCAGTGCGTCCCAAAAAATCACGTTATACTCCATAAGCGTTCTATTTCACTTTTCGGTTGCCTACTTAGACCCGTCCTTCAACCGCTACTCGACGGATAGACCAAAACCTAGTTTTGGTCGCATCCTCTCGTCCTCAGTCCAACCATAGCGACTCCAATTCATCCCTTTAAAATATTCTAAGTCCCAAAATGATATGCAACACTATATAGACTTAGATAAATATTTTAGCACTTTAATAATACCCATTTTGAGGGTATTTCCAATAAATGCGGATATAAATATTATGAAAATATTAAAAATAATATCCAAATAATACATTACACAACTTATTGATTTCATTAAATTAGACATCATTTAGTCATCATCAAAATAAAACTTAGCATAACAAAAAGATTAACACCTCTAAGTGTGACACTTCCTCTGTAATACCCCAAAATTTATCGGGCTCAACTATTGAAAATATAATGGAATAAATTAAATTAGACGGGTAATTATTATTGAGAATAATTTAAAATGAACCGAGCGTACAAATTAGGTCGATTAATGTATGATAAGTATAGTATATCATAAATGAATAAAAGATAAATACAATAAATAGTTAAATTTAGATTAAAAATATAAAAAGGAAATTGAATAAATATTATAAATAAGAAAATTACTATTGTATCTAACTATTACCAAGTGGATGCATCTCAACCATCTATTCACTATTGTATCTAACTATTACCAAGTGGATGCATCTTAACCATCCATTTACTATTGTACAACCATTCATTTACTATTGTACAGCCATCCATTTACTACTGCACCTAACTATTACCAAGTGGATGCATCTCAACCATCCATTTACTATTGCACCTAACTATTACCAATGTATGCATCTCAACCATCCATCAATTTCCATTCATGCCTATAAATAGGTTCCAAATCTTCATCCAATCCACACCAATTTGAAGAGAAGAGTTAGAGAGAAAGTGAGGGAGTGTTGAGAAGGAGAAAGGGTGAAGAAATAGTGAAATTTTGTGGGAATTTCGGAGTGGTATAGTTCAGGGGCAGATTTGTCACTTTGGTCATAAGTGGAGTTTTTGAAGGAACGAAATTACGCGGTCGGTCTAGAAACCTCGGTAACGATTCCCGACCCTCCTTAAGTTAGTTATTTGTTAGTTATATTATTGGCATATTATTTTAGAAATATTGAATTAAATATATTACTGTTATTATTGCCAAAATATTGAAATGTTTAGTTCAATATATTACCGTTATTATCGCCAAAATTATATTGAAATGTTTAGTTCCATATATTACCGTTATTATCGCCAAAAATTATAGTGAAATGTTAAATTCAATATACCGTTATTATCGTCAAAAGTGTATTGAAATGTTAAATTCAATATATTAGCGTTATTATCACCAAAATAAATTAGGAATGATCAATTAAAATATAATAGTGTTATTATCACCATGTTGCTTAGAAATAAATATATACTGTTATTATCACAAATAATATTAGTGGTATAATTGTACTGTGCAAATAAGTTCTGTCTAAGGAGATTAGTATTTAAGAGGATCCGTTGTGACCCACCAATGTGTCCTGAGAATTTATTTGGAATGAATATTCTGTCTAAGGAAACTGGTTCTAAGTGATCTGTCAAGAACAACCAGTTTTTCCTGGGAATATTCTGATCGGTACTATCCACGATTTATGAAATAAACAAATTAATATATAATGGATTCTAATTAATAAATGTTATTGTGAAGGTATTAACGAGGAAAAGGGTAATGATCTAAACACGCTAAAGAATCCAAGTAAGTTGATACTTACTGTGCTTTGGTCTTCGGACCCTACACCACAAGAATTAGGAGTTGTATGCTGATTGTTATTGCTTTTATAGAATATTTAGGTGGTTTACAGTTTAACCATAAATTGAGCATGTTCCATATATTATGTTATTATTTGATGGATGTTTACTAGATTTAGGTTCTTTTAATGATATGTTTTATGGATGAACATGTTTAAGATTATAATAGGACTATATGAACATCATGCATCATGGTTTTTTTTTTTAAATGATATGAAAATAGATTTTTATGAATGGATTTGAAAAGAGAATGAAAATGAATAATGGTAAAAGTTAACGTAAATAAAGAGTGAGCCCGAGGTTCTCTCCGGGGCACTCGATAAAGTAAAGGATGAGCCCGAGGTTCTTTCAGGGGCATTCCAGTATTAATGTCTAGAATGAGTCCGAGGTTCTTTCTGGAGCATTCTGAGACTAAGGCCTAGAGTGAGCCCAAGGTTCTTTCCGGGGTACTCTAGGACCAATGCTATAAAGTTCAGGGTAAGCCCGAGGGTCTTGCCGGGATATTCTGGATAGAAAAGAAAAGTGAAATATGGAAAAAAAAAGAAATGGGAAAGAAATGAAAATGGAAAACGAAAAATGATTTTAAAATGCATTGCATGTTCATTTTATTTTCTATCACTTACTGAGCAATAGGCTCATTAGTTAAGTCTTGTTGGTGTAGGTGATACAAGTGTTGATATACCAGCAAAGGAGGAGATATTTCAGGAGGATCCCTTGGGTTATCAGCCGGGTTCAACCTGATTGGTTATGGCTCACAATATAATGAGTAATTTAAATAAATGTTTTGTAATTTTAAACTTTTATTGGAAGACATGAAATATGTTTTAATATCTATTTCCGCTTGAATAACTCTGATTTATATTGTTATAAAAAAAAAATTAAGAGAAATAAAACGGCTTTTCACATCCTCTAAAAGGGTTTTCTCTTTTTCTGCCCAGTAGGAGCTAGGATTTTCTTTTCTTCCTCTTGGGAGAAAGAAAGTAACGTAATAATGTGGAACCCTTCAACCTTGCTCTACTATGATACTTAAATATTAGTTGAAAAAGAAAAAATATGAAAATATAGATATCGAGATTTACGTGAAAATCTTTTCAAAAAAAATTATAAATAGAAGATAAATTTACAATATCAAATTAAATACCCATAAATATTTTTACTCAAACAACAATATATAACTAATGTAACAAATCTTAAAATTGTTTCGATCTAACGGACTAGAATTTGAGTTAAAACTGCAAGAGTGATATGCTTGGAAAATCTATCTCAACTTCAATCATATGTCACCCATTTGGAGGACCACATTATTGATTCACTTGGTTGGACTGGAGGTTGGGCTGTGGAGCCATTGCCGTCTGCGGTCTCCTCCAGGCCAGTGGCCACCACAATCCAGCTTCCACTCGGTTGTGTGCTTCCTCACTCCGTCCACTTACTACAAATGGCGTTTCTTCCTCACTTCTACTTCTCAGCGCCGCCCATTCTCTTCTCTCCATCTTCTCTAGTCCACCTTCTATGGTTTCTGCCCCTCCGAAGTTATCGCTGACACTCATTTTTACTCTCCGTTGTTTTCTTTTATTTTGACTCCTCTGGTCTCTAACTCCATTGCTTCGCTGACTTTTTACCTTTCCCTGCGGAAGGAAATCGGCTCAACGCTGCATCAAGCCTGCTTGATCCAATGGCCTTCCACTCTCCCTCTCTCGTTTATCTTCAAGATTTGGCTGCAATGCGGGCTGATTTTTGTTGAACTTTGAGATTATAACTCCTTCCTCTCTTTTCTTTCACTAGCTCTCGAGAGTGGCATTTTTCACATTCTCTGTAGCTGTTTATTTCGAGTATCACAGAAGCTTTTGAGAGATTTCCGTTCCAACCCCACTGTCCTTTTCATAGAGATCTCAGGTATTTTCTTGCTATATCATATTAAGCGTGAATTTAGTAAATCTTTGAATCTCCACTCCTCTGATCTAGAAGTAGAAATTGCATTGATACTCTGACCATGACCGTTTCCGAAAATGAAATGTAGTATGAGCTTCGAATGTTTCTGAATTTGCTGCAAGGGGTTGGATATGAGGATTCTAATTCGATTTATGCTTACAATTATCTGCAAGAACTGCTTTTATGTTGATTCCAAAAGGGAAAAGCAGTCTCTTAGGGCTTGAAGCGTCAGGCGTTACCCATATATCCGATTTTGCGTTTCAACTGATTTGTGGTTTCTTTTTAGCTCAGCATTCACATTTTCCATCGATTCTGAAGCAAGAAATTCTGGGGAAGAAATCGAATCTCTGCATTTCCACCATTATTGAATCTGCCTTCCGTTCCATTGAGTTGCAACTCGAAGAGCATTAATGGGGCCTCTTAGAATTCTTGTGGTTCTTGTGCTTGAGATATGGTTCTTCTGCTTGTCTGATCTGAGAGCTCAGTCTGTTTCGCCTGCTCGCTCTCTAGATGCTCTTCTCCAAGGCTATGCATACAAGGCTCTTGCTCATCCCCGGACCGGGATTTCTTACGACGGAGCTGTCCCCGCTAACTTGACTGGGATCAAGATTGCAGCGTTGAGGCTCAGGTATGGTAGCTTAAGAACCAGAGGAGTTGAGATGTACAAAGAGTTTGAGATTCCAGTAGGAGTTATTGTGCAACCATACGTTCAGAGGCTTGTTTTAGTGTACCAAAATTTGGGAAATTGGTCGGAGGAGTTTTACCCTCCGTTGTCCGGCTACACATACCTAGCTCCGGTGGTTGGTCTTCTAGCTTACGATGCTGCCAACTTATCTGCTACGAACATACCAGAATTGGGTTTGCAGGCGTCTGGTAATCCCATCAGAATCAATTTTCCCGACGTGAAAGGGGTTTCCAATGCAACGGCTGCCAAATGTGTTTGGTTTGATTTGCAGGGTTCAGCCATTTTCAGCGACCTCACATCTGGGAGTAAGTGTTCCACGAATCAGCAGGGGCATTTCTCTGTTGTGGTGGAGTCTACAGCTTCTGCTCCACAACCAGTGCCTCCGAAGGCAACCATTAATGGCGGAAAAATGGAGAAAAACAGATCCAATTCAAAAGTCTTGCTGATTGTAGGATCTGTGTCAGGTGGACTGGCGTTGATCGTTGCGGGAACTTTCCTCTTTCTTTGGGCGCTTAAGTACGAGAGGAGGAAGAACATGGATCAGATGATAAGGGCGTCGGAAGCCGGAGAAGCTCTGAAAATGACCTCCGTCGGAGGTACTAAGGCACCTGCCGCTCCTGTCACTCGAACCCAAGCCTTTCTTGAGTCTGAATATGCGCTCTGATTCTCATTCTTGTCCAACGCCCAATCTTAAATCTTAGAATTTTTTGTCCTCCGCGTGAAACTTGACTCTAATTTTAATTTTTAGAATTCATTGCAGATTGTGCTCAATATTTGTTCCTCCATCGAGAAATAAATCTTCTCTTCTCTCCTTGAATTTCATGATTTTGCATGGATTTTATCTTTTCCAGAGTTTAGGCTCGTTTCGATCAGTGAGTGTGGTTTAAAGTTTTGATCCGGAGGGAAGGACGAAGGATTTGATTCTCCCTCCCATGGCGGTTATCGGCCGATATTCGCATATTTTAGACTGGACAGGTCAAGCCGTCGCATAATTGAAAATTCGTATGAAAATGCGATACATCTTCTGCTGACATTGCTGATGATAGTCTCCGGTCAATAAGATCTCATAGACCGGGCAAAGAGAAGGGCCGGCTATGGCTACTTTCGTCGAAAATTCTGCTGTCTTAATCCGGAAGTCTCCAAGATCTACAATTTAACATTTACCTGATCACGGTAAAGCAGTTAATAAACAGTCACCAACTTCATCTTCTTTCCCAAAAAGGACAAGGGTTTACGTACAAGTGAAAATTACAGCCATATGAGTAGAAATACTCTTACAGTTTACCGTTCTTTGAGACTGAAATTACAGAAACTCGTCGACCTTCTCCTTTTCTTCACTGTATATTTTATTTGATTTCTTTTTGGGTGCTTCCCATAATTGATTATTCTCTATTTCTCCTTTTCCCTCTGCTGCGACAGCTGCTGAACCCTTTTCCCATCACCATTTCTTTTGTTGCTTTACAGATTCCGAATAATAAACCAAAAAGCAATGTCCGGTCTGTATAATCCCAACTTCTCCCCTGCTAGAGCCGCTTCTCCACAGATTAGAGCCACTCCAGACGTCGACAGGTGCGTTCCCGACGCAATTCTCTTCCTGCTTCCCCTTTTTCTCTTGATTTCTCTCGTGAATCTATCTTCCCTGAATGAAACCTGAATCGACTGTCGGGAACTTCCGCAGTCTTGTTCAATCTTCTTCTGAGCCTAATGATTTTCTAATCTGAATTGAACCCTTTTCTTCCGATCTGCTTTGATTGAATTTTTGATTTTCTAGTCAGTATTTATCGGAGCTGTTGGCAGAGCATCAGAAGCTCGGACCCTTCATGCAAGTCCTACCAATATGCAGTCGACTTCTAAATCAAGGTTTTCTGCTCTTCTCAACTTCAATGGAGTTTTTTACTATCCCTGCTTCTATATATCATCTTTATCACTGCATTACTACCCATAGCTTGTCTCTTGTGTGCTTGCTGTGTAATTAGATCGAACAGTGATTTTGCAAGTCTCAACCTTAGTCATAGATTCTGCTTCAGCTCTTATGTGATATATATTGGCTTTTCTTCCTTTTTGCCATCTTTGACTGAGGATTTATGCATACAATCAGATGGGATCAGTCGATAACACATGAAAATCTGTTTGGTGTAATGTCATTTTTTGTTTCTGGAGGAGAACTTGTGCCAACGAAGATGTATTGAGGCATGAGCTGTTCTTGATAACGCGGTGTATCAAACAGTATTATGAGTAGTTTTATCCATTCGAATTAGAGTTTAATCATTTGATGAAAATGAGAGTCTGGTTAAACAAATCATCTGTTTGATCTTCAACCATCACTAGTGCTAGAACAATATTGCAGTGCTTGAGGGGGTTCATTTTTTCAAGAGGTGTGTCATTAATAACTTGAACGTGCTTATTATAGGTAGATCCAACATTTTTTGGACTGCTAGACTGACTTTCCTATTTGTTTATTGCGTTTAGCATAGTCTAGAGGTTATAAATTAAACATTTTCTAAGAGAAGATTAATGCAAAAGCAATGTTATATTTACATTTCAATCTTACATGATAATTTGATGTTTACGTGTCATTGATTAATGTAATCTATTATTTTAAATATTTATACTATATTCATAATGATTATCTAAGTTGATCCTATAACTTATAACTTGAAACACTGAAACTTGTTCATAATAGATTACATTAATCAAGAAAAGATTAATGTAAGAGCAATGCTACATTTATAAACCAATCTCATATGCTGACGTGACGCTCATGTGTATTTTACTTATTGATTAATATAATCTATTTTTCTAAATATTTATATTATATTCTTAATAATTGTCCAACTTGATATCGTAACTTCAAATACTGAAACATGTTCATAAAGCAGTCAAGTCTACACTCATTTTTCTATTTTTGCTGATCTTAGGTCTGTAGAGATATTACTGTTGAAACATGTTCTTTGAGCCAGAACACTAGTTTTCTGAATTTCATTCTTGACCATCAACTAACTCCAACTTCGTAGAGCGTAGGAATCTTTTCCTGAAATTTTATATCAACATTCTTTTTATTTTGGATATTATTCCATATTGTAACTCATGTCTTACACCAGGAAATGTAGTTATTCTCTTGAAGATATTGATGAATCTAGAAACTAGAGGGTAGAGGCTTGAGTAAAGATTTTACCAGAAGAGTAACTGAAAGGAAAAGTTGGGATTTAAATTTGGCAGAGTTTTAGTAGCAAGCTTAAACTTTTTTGATATCATAAACTGGTGTCTCTGGAGCAGGCATGAATCCAAATATGTAAAAGTTTTGATAGATTCTTGATCCTCCAAATTTAATGCACTGACCTTCTCTTCTAATTGATTCTGCATTGTGTCAAATACGAAAGGAAGTCTAAAACCACGCAGAAAAAATAATAGCCACAAGTATTTGTTATTTATGCGTTATGCAAGTTTACTAATATCGTGGTACTTTCTTCAGCTTTTCGTGATGGGTTACTTCGATCTGTGCAGAAATTTTACGGGTTTCTGGAATGATGTCCAACCAAGGCTTCAGTGACTTTGACAGATTGCGGCATAGAAGCCCAAGTCCTATGGCTTCTTCAAATCTCATGTCCAATGTTACTGGCTCAGGGTTAGGTGGCTGGAGCAATCTTCCTGTGGAGGTATTTGTTCTTTAGATTATTGACCTGCATCCCAATTTCGCTCCTGCAAAGTCTTTTTTGTCAACTACTTTTACTTTTTTGGAAACCTTTGCATTTATCTTTAGTTTCTCAGATGAAACTTCATTTCAAAACTTGTTTATCGGCTTATTTTTTTTACGATGAGTAATATCTTGAACACAAGGATCACATTTGGCATAGGCGTATGGAAATGTCTTTATAGTTTAGAGTATTTTTGGCATGTAGTACAAAGTTTATCTTAGGAATATTGGTTTTAAGAATAAATGCTGTATTTTTCCTACCCAGGTAAGTGCATAACCGGGTGGATTTCATCAAAAGCACTTCGCAATTGTAATTTGATCTATTTGCCTCGATTTGCTTTGACCCGTTAAAATATGACTATTGATATATATATAAAATAAATAAATAGTAGGTCCTTAACTATAGTATGAGTGAACTAGAATAAACGGTTAAAAATTTAAACAAGAAATTGAAAAAATATACAAACTTGAACACTGAGATTTAATATAGAAAACTCTTAACAGGAAAAAAATCATTGGCAGAGGAGAAATTCATAGAACGAAGACTAAATTACAACCGCCAGTTTTATAATACAAGCTTACATGTATTTATATAGTTAAACAAAACTCTAACGAATATCCGTAATATGGTTCCATCAACTTAACCCATAAGAATTTAGGTCATCAAACTCGAACAAAATTTCTTTCATTAAAATCTGTTTTAAGGTGAGAATCCGGGCAAAGTCTAGATGCCTTAGAATAGTTTTCTTGATTGAAGCTCACATTGGAGATGTGCAACTTGATTGATTGCAAATTTTAATATACATGAGCGATATGCCATAAGAAATCTTTGAAACCAACAAATTTGTAGCCTAATAACGACACTTAGCATCATTATACTTCCCTCAGATGATTAATCATTTTCCTGGTGCATTTGCTATAATCATGGTAGCTTTGTATTAGAACAATGTGATACAACAGATGTTTATTACGCTGCAGAGTTTAAGTGGACCCCCTGGAATGACTATGGACTGGCAAGGGGCACCGGCCAGCCCTAGTTCTTTCACTGTCAAGAGAATTTTACGCTTGGAAATTCCAGTCGATACATATCCCAATGTAAGTTTTGTATAACTCCCTTTGTAATTTTATTCTAAGTTCATCTTCTTCAACATTTTCTCTAGTTTTTCCTGATGAGCAAACATCTGATCTGTTTACTACTTATGGTTGTAAGTTTAATTTTGTTGGACGACTTTTGGGACCTAGAGGTAATTCTCTGAAGCGCGTGGAAGTTACGACGGGATGTCGAGTATACATCAGAGGGAAAGGTTCAGTGAAGGACCCAGATAAGGTAAATACATACATACACCCTTTGAGGATTTGTTTCCATTAGAGATTGTTTGTCATTGATGGGATACAAATAATAATGTATTTTTTTTTCTGATTTACTTTAATTAAGTAGGCTTTATCATAACGTTAGTTCTGGTTTTGTACTTATTTACCATTTGCAAACTCAAGGAAGAGAAACTGCGGGGAAGACCTGGCTATGAGCACCTGAATGAGCCGCTACACATTTTGATCGAGGCTGATTTACCCGCCAACATCGTTGATTTGAGGTTGAGACAGGCCCAGGAAATTATCGAAGAACTACTCAAGCCTGTGGTATTTTCTCCAATCCCAGTCCTTTTTGCAGAAAATTGGGCAGATTATATTTAGTGATTGATTACTTCTATTATTTTTTTCTCTAAACCAATATGCATAGAATGCTTGTGTTTGCCTCTTAGTATCTAGTCTGAAACCTCTGTTTTTGTTCTTTTTGGATATAAACTCCCTTTGATGTGCAGGATGAATTGCATGATTATATTAAACGGCAGCAGTTGCGAGAATTGGCGATGCTAAATTCAAATTTCCGAGAAGAGAGTCCCGGCCCGAGTGGAAGCATCTCGCCCTTCAATTCTAGCGGAATGAAACGAGCAAAAACCGGTCGTTAAGAGCGCATTCTGTCCTCTATCCGTAATGATTTCTACCCTCCTTCACTATTAAACGACTGAAATGGCTTTCCAAATACAGATGAATTACGCATAACAAGAAGGAAGAAAGCTTATACTTATTGCAAGTGAGCTTTCTGTTGGTTTGGTTTTGCCTTCTTGTATCCTTTCTCAAACAAGGGAAGCAAAAAGGATTTATTTGGTGGGTGGGGGAGTAACAGAAGATTTGAGTTTAGATATGTTGATGGGGTAAGTTTATGGTATGAAGTTATTAATATTCATTGGATTTATTCTTGTGTTATTGACTCTTCGGAGGCGGATGCAATATATTGTTTTTGGACGTATACATATACATATATGTATCGATCTCTCGAGATTAGGTATGTAAATCTAGAATGAACTTAGTTATTGTCGACCAGTCAAATGGGTCGGGGCATCACGTGTCGGACAGTTCACATCAGGCTCATACGAGAAAATTAAGTATGGGACGACCAAGTAAAATCGTCATGAAAAGTGGTTCAAACAGAGCATATGCCAAAAGATAGTTGAAAAACTGCACGATCAGGTCATAAACCAAGCAAAGCATGCAATTTGGCCATGAGACAACCTAGCTCCAAGACTATTTGATTGAGCTAGAAATCGACCAAGTTTAAAGTCATGCTTTAGTTCAATAACCAATTATCCAAACTCCCAAAATTAGAGCAACTCATGCTACAAAGGCGATGAGAACCCAACACGAGGGATAGCCTCACCACATGAAGTCCACACCCAAGAAAACCAGGCATTGAGTAAACGAGAGAGGCTCTTGTCTTCTTCGTACCAAAATGTCTTCTACCATCCATGCTCAAGCTGTGCCAAAATCAATGTTTTCACTGGGGCTTTCTTGTCCAGGTGCAGGTGGGCTAGTTATGTCTATCTCACCGAATCTAATAAAAAAATCTCTGCCTCAACGGTGATAAATATTCTTATTACCGGAAATGATATGCCCAAGTATTGACTCAAAGTAGAAGAACTCATGTGATCTACAACAATATTGTCATCATAATCCTTCCAAAACTATTGGAATAGTGGTTAGTCCACTACTTAGAAATAGGAACTAGATGGGGAAAATACTTGACAATATGTGCTTTGATGCACAAATACAATCACGAGATAAACTCGCTGTGGTCGACCTCGAGCAATAACGGTCGACCTAAATAAGTTGACCAGACAACAGGTCATGATTGACTCGTGTTGTCAAATTGTCGACCCCTTTTCAACAGGAGGTCGGTCGAACGAAACCACGCGTGGCTGATCGGAGACGAAGGTCGGTGCACCAACACAAGGTCCTCAACCTCGAAAATGTCCAACACGAACGCCAAGGTTCTGGTGTGCATTTGGATGACTAGACCATAGACGCAGTCAGCCAGAGACACTACGAAGCCTTGATTCAGACAGGTTTTCAGCGACGAGTTTTGCTAAAAAAATCCATTATTTCCACATATTCCTGCCTCCAACAAGTTTTAACCCTTGCATATCGTCACTATATGCTTAGATCGGCCAACATAGTTGAAAAACAACCAATAATTTCAAGTTTTCATCATCGTAATTGGATTTCTGATGAGAACAACAAAACTTAATGAAAAACTAACCAAACAATGGTTAGACCTTCGATAAAAGACGAAGATTGGGATGACTTGAGCTCATAACTAATGCCAAATTCTCGCTTGAGTGTGTTAATTCTGAAAACCAAGTTGACCTCACATAAATATTGGGTGCCTGCTGAATCACCTATATAATAGGATAGAACACCCTTTGCAAGTTCCATGCGACTATTCTTCACATCTGGTGAACCCTACATCTCTGATGTTCTCTTCGATCCTCTTAGAGCGAATATCAACTCTATTTGATCTCAGAATCATACTCTCTGCTTGATTTCATGTCTTTTTTTCAAAAATCAATACCCTAATTTTGTTTTGGACTGGTGAGTATTGTACTTCCCTGTTCTCGTTTACTTTGAGCTTTTTTTGCAATTTCTAAGCTTCAATGGCTTCCAGAGCACCTAAACTTACCTTGAAACGGAAAAACACTCAAGCTCACGGTAAATCATCTCGACCATCAACTGTCAACAAAATATTTTTCTTCAAAGTTTAGAATGGATCCAAATCGAACTAGGTTCAAGATCGATATTAAAAATTGCTTAATAATTTGCTCAAGGTGAGTAGACTTTTCAAGTTTTAGATCCTTGGGAATTGAAGAATTACTTGTACGAGTTGCATTATCTAGATTGTGCAATCTAGGAGGTTGTTATTATGAGAGACTTATTCGTTTATTTTATGTGAATCTGACTAGTATGACCCAACCTCTTATAGTTAAATCACATATTCTTGGTCAAGAAATCAAGTTAAACCCAAGAATTATAAATGAATTGATTGGATTCCTGATGGATAAGCCAAGTGAAGAGCACTTCTATGCTTCTCTAGACCCCGAGTTTATTGAACAAGGGGAAGGACTTGACTTACTTTAGAAGATTCATCGCAATCGTCTTACTTTAGAAGATTCATCGCAATCCTGACATTAGAGGATTTTACAAACCTAAGTCAAAGGATCTAAATGTTTAGGCAAGAGTTATTCATCATATGATTACAAACCTAAGTCAAAGGATCTAAATGTTAAGGCAAGAGTTATTCATCATATGATTTCTTCTCCCAAGTATGGTGATAAATCTTGTACGTTGAATGTAGATGAAACTCCGTATTCTTCCGGAAGCTCTAATTGGTATGCATTATTGTTGATCCTTTTTAGAACTCTAAAGGGGTCATTGCTCTAGGAAGTAATTTGCATTTTCGTTGTTGGGGAAACCTTTCTTTTCGTAAATGCAGCCACACTAAGTCCCCTTACTAAAAAATCACTTCCTTTCTACCACGATTAGCTTGTCGAGCATACACTTCATTTTTTGCAGCAATGCCTTTACTCACTTTCTCATGCAATTCCTTAATCTTTTCGGCTTTAGAGGCACCATCCTTATTAACAAGATCGTCAAGGGGCAACAGAATAAGATCCATCGGTGTGAGCGGATTAAAACCATATACAATTTCAAATGGTGTACGTTGCGTTGTCCGATGCATATTACGATTGTAGGCGAATTCAATATATAGCAAGTGTAAATCCCAATCCGTTAGTCGCTTGCTCACAATAGTCCTTAATAAGGATCCCAATGTACGATTCACAACTTTCGTTTGGCCGTCCGTTTGAGGAGGAAAGGAAGTCCTACAGAGTAGTTTAGTACCCAATTTTCTCCAATGTGTTTTCCAAAACGAACTAAAAAACTTTGCATGTCTTTCGGAGACTACTGATTGAGGCAATCCATGCAACCTCACCACTTCATTGAAAAATAATTTAGCAACATGATTGGTATCGTCAGTTTTATGGCAAGCGATGAAATGAGCCATCTTTGAGAATCGGTCTACAACCACCATAATAGAATCTTTGACTCGTGCGGTTCGTGGAATTCCCAAGACAAAATCAATACTGACTTCCACCCAAGGATGAGTGGGAACAAGTAGAGGCATGTATAGTCCTTGTGGTAAAATCCAACTCTTGGCCTTCTTGCATATGATACATTTCTCAATAAGTCGTTGGACATTTCGAAGAAGATAAGGCCAATAAAAATGTTCTTTGATCGCTTCTAGGGTCTTTTTTTTCCCCGAAATGGCTCGCCAACCCACCACAATGGGCTTCTCGCACTAAGGACTCCCGGAGGCTACAAGCGGGAATATATATTTCTCCATCTTTAAAAAGAAATCCATCAACCACATGATAGGGGGGCTCGGCCTTCTTTAAGCACACTTTGAATATATCCCCAAAATCCTTGTCATCTGCATATGTGTCTTTGATCTAATCAAAACCAAAGAGTCTAGTATTGAGTTCAGTTAGCAAGGCGTATCTTCGAGAGAGGGCATCCGCTACCTGATTTGTATCACCATTTTTATACTTAATGATATAGGGGTAACGTTCCAAGAACTCTACCCATTTACCATGACGTCTATGTAGCTTTCTTTGGCTGTGAATATGTTTAAGGGCCTGATGATCGTATAATAAATTCCCTTGAAATGAGATAATGTTGCCACACCTCAAGAGAACGAATAACTGCATAAAATTCCTTGTCGTACGTTGAGTAATTTAGGGCGGCTCCCTTTAACTTCTCACTAAAGTAGGCAATCGGCCTACCCTCCTGTATTAACACAGCACCAATACCGAGCCTAGAAGCATCACACTCTATCGCAAAGACTTTTGAAAAGTCGGGAAGTGCTAGTACAAGGGCATGACATAATTCTCTTTGATTGTCTCGAAACTAGCTTAACAAGCCTTTGACCATAAGAATTATGTCCCTTTTTATGTGCAATCAGTTATAGGAGCCATGATAGTACTAAATTCTTTGATAAATCTTCGATAAAAGGAAGCTAAACCGTGGAAGCTTCTCACCCCAGACACATTTCTAGGAATCGACCATTCTCTAATGGCTTCGATTTTGGATTCATCCACTTCCAAACCATTCTTTGTGATAATAAAACCAAAGAAATAAACCCGTTCTTGAGCAAACGAGCACTTCTTCAAATTTCCATAGAGCTTGACGGCCTTGAGGGTCTCAAAGAGCAATCGGAGGTGCTCCACATGTGATGGAAAATCCACACTGTAAACAAGAATATCGTCAAAATAAACGACGACAAACCGCCCCATAAATTCCTTAAGAACATGATGCATCACTCGCATGAACATACTTTGTGCATTCGAGAGGTCGAAAGGCATCACCATCCACTCGTAAAGGCCATACTTGGTTTTAAATGCGATCTTCCAATCATCCCCTTCGCGCATCCGAATTTGGTGATAACCACTCTTAAGATCTATCTTGGAGAAAAATGAAGCACCACTGAGCTCATCGAGCATATCCTCAAGCCTAGGTATCGAAAACCTAAACTTGATAGTAATTTGATTTGTGGCCTTGCTATCAACGCACATTCTCATAGAACCGTCCTTATTTGGAACAAGTAGCGATAGAACCACGCAAGGACTGATTGACTCACGGATATAACCCTTTTCAAGGAGTTCGCTAACTTGCTTGTGCAACTCCTTAGCCTCATTTGGATTAAGTCTATAAGAAGATCTATTTGGTAGAGTGGCTCCTGGTACTAAATCAATCTGATGCTTAATACCTCGAAGGGGAGGCAAACCTTGAGGAAGCTCCTCAGGAAATAAATCTTCAAATTCTTGCAATAGCTTCAAGATAGAGTCGGGTATAATTCCCAACTCTTCCATTCTTTCATGGAATAACAATAACACTATGGGGCCATGCTCTAGAAGGGTTCTTTTTAACTCCTTCTTGTGAATAAATAGGGAAGCCTCGGATTTGATTCTTCTCATACTTTCATAGCCTTAAGCGATTTGTTTCGGCCGAAGAGGAGCTAGATTATTAGTTTTGCCATCCTTTTTGAAAGAATAAAAGTTTGTAAATCCGTCATGAACCACCCTCTGATTAAATTGCCACGATCTACCTAACAACAAGTGGCTTGTGCTCATAGGTACGACATCAAAGATGGCTTCATCATTATATCTGCCTATGGAGAAGGCAATAACGACTTGCTTGGTTACCCTTAAAGATTCCTTATCATTAAGCCAATTTAGCTTATAAGGAGTTGGATGGGTTATAGTCTCCAATCTCAACTTTTCCACTACTTCCATAGATGCCACATTAGTACAACTCCCTCCATCAATGATCAACGATCATAACTTTTCTCCCACTTTGCATCGGGTGTGTAAAATATTTACCCTTTGACAATCTTCTTCTCGATTTTGCATGGCTAAAGTTCTCTTCATTACCACCAGTAGTGGACCCTCTTGTGCATAATATGTATCTTCTAAGGATTCTTTTATCTCGTGGGAAGTTTCATATTCATCATCTTCACTAACAATCTCCTTGGAATCTCCTCTCAGCAACATCACCCGCTTGTTCGGACATTGAGATGCTATATGACCAAGGCCGAGACATTTAAAACATTTGTTATCCCTTGATCTAGTCTTGGCACCATCAACATTGACTTTTTTCTCATCATTGTTCTTGCTTTCCTGCGACTTCATAAAGGCACTCTTTTCATCAATCTTGGGAGTTGGCTTGAAAGGCACAATATTTTTAGAAAATGGCAGAGAGCCACTCTCTTTCAATTTCCTCTTCCTTTGTCTTTCAATTTTTAGAGCCAACTGAATCACGTCATCCATAGTGTTGTAAGCTTGAAGCTCTACTAAATCACAAATTTCTCTTTGTAAGCCTTTGATGAATCTAGCAATAACTTGTTCCATTGGTTCTTCGATGGTACACCGAATCTTAAGAGTCTCAAATTCTGTCAAATAATCTTCCACTGATTGAGTGCCCTGTTTGAGATTTTGAAGTTGGAAGAATAATTCTTGCTTGTAATGGGGGGTAGCAGACCTCTTTTGCATAAGGGATTTCATAGTTCTCCAATTTCTTATTTCACCACCACCAACTCGTCTTCTTTGTGCTTTAATGTCCTCCCACCAAAGACTTGCATAACCGGACAATTCCAAAGAAACCATTCGAAGTTTAACTTTCTCGGAGTAGTCATAGCACTCAAATACACGTTCAACCTTCTCAACCCATTCCAAGAAATCATTTCCATTGCTGGATCCCTTGAATGGAGAAATGGACACTTTAATATGCTTCATTTCATCTTTGCCTTGAGAACTTCTCCTCAGACTTAGAGATTCTTCATCATTGGATTCTCTTTCACTTTCTTCAAATAAATTTTCACTTCGGCCTCTTGATTTAATAGAAGCGTTGACCCTTCTCCTAGGACTAGGAGTTCTTGGTCCTCTCAAGTGAGCATTGGAGGCCCCCTCTTGTCTTTGCTCAAGTTTTTGAAGCTTCTCATTTAATTCATCAAGTTGGCGTTGAAAACTCTTCTCAGATTGATCTTGCACTTTCTCGGCGGATGGTGAGCTTGAGCTAGGCATTGCCCATTTATGTTGATTATAATTAACTCTGATTCTCGTACTCATTCTCAAGACAACTTAGGTCACAAGGCTGCACAAATATGCCAAATAGGCTTTGATATCAAATGATGTACTTCTAAGTGCAATGTTATCAATTCCACAAAAGGAGCTCAATCGGTTAACTCAAAATAGGGCAGTAGCTTCAAACAACTGTATCTCAAAATTCATACATCCAAACGCCACCAAATTTCAAGGATTCAAAAAGTACTAGAGAGGGTAATGCAGTTCAAAAATCGCGTTCAAACTCGTTGTGGAATGCGAGTTATGAACTGAACAAGGTTCAGCTCTAAATTTGTACTCGCAGAAACAGAAACAGCAATCAGTAAAGAAACGTTCATAAAATGATG
This sequence comes from Begonia loranthoides, assembly GCA_022433065.1. Taxonomy (NCBI): domain Eukaryota; kingdom Viridiplantae; phylum Streptophyta; class Magnoliopsida; order Cucurbitales; family Begoniaceae; genus Begonia; species Begonia loranthoides. Next base: position 13,258,653 of record CM039476.1, on the reverse strand, counting down.
AATTTAAATCCAAATGTTACCAAATTTGCGCTCAATCCTTCCTAACAGGCAGGGCTTTAATTACTTAAAATTATAGAACCAATCTCGAAAGAAATCTAACATAACAGAAACAAAAATCACGAGTGGTCCGTAGATTCTCCACAGCCGAGAAATGCGACTTCAACGGACTCCTTGAAAGAAGCCACCCCAACGAGTTTTCTCTCCACTTTTCTACTTCTCCTCTTTGTGCTAGCAACTAGGGCAAGTTGCCAGGAGAAAGTACCATAAAATCCAACCTCAAAAAGTAGACAAACCCGAGGAGGGAAGTTCTTTGGAAACTAACCGTGGGTCACCTTGGCAAGAGTCCTCTTTTTGGTGTTTTGGAGATAGCTCCAAAAACCAGCAAAGCTTCAGCTTCTAATTGATGAAAAACTGAGATTAAGGTTGCCCTAGGAGAGGTTAAGAAACCCTCCAAAGAAACCCTAAAATAAAATTACAAAAATGCTCTTAAAAATGCAAAATTTGGGCATGGATGCTCTGCTAACATGCTAGCCGAGCACCCTTAATAAAACCAAGTCCATGACCTAAAATTAAACAAAAAAAAAAAAAAACCAAACATCCAGTACTCCCATAAACATAAATTAAACTAGCTAAAAAATGCATAATTAAATCATAAATCCCCATTAAGAGTCCAACTTAACTTGGTGTTCTTGTTCCCCAACTTGGCCGTGGCTAGTGGGAGTGGTTTGAAAGTTGCTTTCAACATTCCAAGTGATGAGATGTCTTGGAGATTCCTTATCTTCATGCATATGAGTTTCTTCCATGTCTTCAAGTAATGTATTACCCACCAAATAACAATTCGTTAGATAAGCTATGAACCTTTTTGCTCGGGCTCGGGTGATAGGACCCTGTGGTACACCAAACAAGCTCATATGGTCTTATGCCGAGGAGATTCGGAGATCTAATCCTGGAAGCTCGGTGCGCGTTGACCTGGACATGAGTGCATTTAAAATGATGTACATGTGTTTGGCTGCATGCAAGATGGCCTTGCGGAATTGTGGTAGACCGGTTATTTGTTTGGACGGTTGTCACTTGAAAGGAGAGACTCCCGGCCAGCTGCTCACTGCTGTCACCATCGATGGGAACGATGGAATGTATCCTATTGCTGTAGCAGTGGTTGAAGCAGAAAATAGGGTTTCGTGGAGCTGGTTTCTGGAATTGTTGCTTGATGATCTAAACACCCCATCTGGCAATGGATGAACAATCATTTCAGACCGACAAAAGGTGCGGTTCATTACTTTTGCCTTCTGTGTTTATGTTATGCAATTTGTACCAATGTCTAACTCATATTATGAATCTTTGCAGGAGCTAGTGTCAGCTGTCAAAGAGGTGGCAGGGCAAGTGGACCATCAGTTTTGCATCCAACACCTGTATGACAATTTTCAAGAACAATTTAAAGGCAAGTTGTTAAAGGATGCAATGTGGGCCGCATCTAGAGCCACAACAATGAGGCAGTTTGAGAGAGAGATGGCGAAGTTATTTTTGCTTGACCCGTTGGCCCACAACTATCTACGAGGAATAGATGTGACATATTGGGCCAAACATGCCTTCTGCTCCTTCCCCAAATGCGACTTAATCCTCAACAATCTCAACGAGTCTTTCAACGCCTGCATTCTACCAGCTCGGGACAAACTGATTCTAAGTATGTTCGAGATCATTCGAAAGGGAATTATGGGTAGGATTGTGAAAAAAATGAAAAGATGGCTCGGTCGACGGACCTTTTGTGTCTAATGATCAGCAACCGGCTCGCTAAACTACAACTTGCCGGTCGTAATTGGAGCCTCCAATTTTCAAGAGCTACCCAGTTTGAGGTCAGCAACGGTAACGAACAGTACTCTGTCAATTTGGACTGGCGTACTTGTACCTATTACTGGTGGGAGTTGACCGGCATCCCATAAGTCCATGCATTCACTTCACGAGAAGATCTCC